>JARHVA010000015.1:11137500-11280000 GCA_037957365.1 Torreya grandis
AATGGTGTGTGTAATTGAATTTCTAAGTCTCTTTCTCATAACTGATTGAAATTGAGAGGTAGTCTCTTCGATTCCTCATCTCCCCATTACTTGATAATTTTTTATAATTTATCTACATTGAATAATTTTTTGTTTATCCTCATTTATGATATATTCTTCAAATTTGGTATAAAAAATTGAGGTAGACGTTTTGTAAAGAATGCATATGTTATAACCTTTTGCCTTATTCATTTTTGTAATAATAAAGTTATTTTCTGTCATATGGTATGCATTTTCCTAGGTATATATAACTCAATATAGATCTCAAGTAATTTGTTTATCTAGATTTAATGTAATAAGTTAATTTGGGAGTCTTCAAATGATACCATCATGAAAAGCACCTTTCACTATCAAGATTTGTGAAGGGTTATCATGATAACCGATCAACCAAGATCAAAGGTCAAAGAAAAATCAAAAGTTTCCATTCTTTCAAATGTGAGGTAGATACATATGTCGTAAGGTAAATTATTTCATTGATTAAATAAAAATTGAAAACCGATCCTACAATCTTGCCTTGCATGGATAATAACTTAGAGTTGGCCAACTTTGCCATCAATCATGCTAAAGTGGGGTCAGATGAATGAATTATGGAATACAGATGTGTGACAATGAGTCATTTATTAATGAGATAACTCAAATCAATAAAAACCAACTACAGTAACAAATTTTACAACCCCAAAGATTCACTATAGATAACACCTCTGATAGACACGTGCCAACATAATATAAGAAAATAAAAACATAGTTTTTTAGGTCTTATGTGAGACACATCTAAGGATAGTTTCTCATATAGAATGCCTCCAACATAATTATTATGGTTAATTCTTGACAAGTTTTCTTTTTACATTAATGTGCTAATTTAAATATCTATATAAAATTTTTAAAGACATTGTGCATGTTTGAAATAAGAGTTTATATTATATTTGTTACCTATGATGTGTAGTTTATATGCAATTTAGGTATTTACAATGTTCTTAGACTATAATAAATACTGGTGACATATAATTTAGAAACAAGAATTTATAATTTTCCTATAATCAGTAAAATTAATGTCTAACTAAATGACCAATTAAATGATAAATACAAACATACACATTCATTATTTTGAGTGCATAAATGTTCCACACAAGTGCCGTAACATATACAATGGTAAAATGTAGATGAAGTGTTACGATAATTAATATTTTCTAGATATTATATTTATTTATTTAACTTTGGAAAACTAAGAATTCTAGTTATCTTTAGAAATGATATTATTTCACATTAATTTTCTACTAAAGATAAAATTTACATAGTCACCTATGCATTATTTAAGATATAGTCACATGATGAAAAGGTGGCCTTGAAAATTAAACACTTTATATATTTTCTCAGTTATACTGAGGAGTGCTCAATGCACTATGAGGAGATGTCCCCCTAATACCTTATTATAGGGCTCTCCTTCACTAGTGCCACTTTAATAGTGGAGTGGCCCATGCAATTGCTTCTCCACCCCTCCTCGTTGAAAAGGTTAAAAATTTCCATTTTGTGAACATTTTGTTGTTAGGGCATCTCTATGGACCTCTCTTTTTTGTGATGGCATGGATACTAAGTTGTTCATTCCCACTCTACCTAGGTGGTGAGTGCTTATTACTCTGACTGTACATGTGAATAATAAGGATAGATAGGTAGAATCAAATCCATTATCATGTGAGACATCTTGTTTGGATGCTATCCTTCATAAGGGTGATCTTCCACCTCATTCATCTAGTCCCACAACTTGTGCTTAATCTATATTATTATTATTTTATTTCTTGTTAGGTGGTTTTGATAATCTTGTTTTCTAGTTGTATTTTTTGAGACTTGTTTTCTGGCTACAAGTTTTAATCTTATATCATTTGTTTGGGACACAAACACCAATCAACCACATTTTATTGTAAACAATTTACATAATTTATATCAACATTTTTTTATTAATAGATATGCATAGGCCTTTTCCAATAAAAATTATGGGGTTGTTTTATAGTCCATGATTTAAAGCATCAAGATGCAAGATCAAGAAATGTACAATAGATTTATAATATAAATCTAACTATATTTTTTAACAATTAAATATGAGGTTATTTTATGGCCCATGATTTAAAGCATCAAGATGCAAGAGCAAGAACTATATTATATAATGATAATATAACTCTAACCATCTTTTTTAACAACTAATATAGGGGAGATGCGCTATTAGTGGTCCACCTTAAATCTTAAATATCATAATATGATAAATACTTAGGATTTTATGGTCATTTTTAAAATTTTAAACATATAGCTACTGATAATTATAACATAAAGAGTGCATAAGTTTTCTTAATAACATAATAAGTTGATTTCTTGTTCAATCATTTTATTTTTATTTTTAATGTTCCCAAACAATGTTTATTAATGTTTCAATACATGATATATCATTAATGATGGACTAAAAAGAAATGTTATTATGATGAATGCCTTGATAGGCATGCATAATGCAAAGAGAGTCTCATTGGTGGATGATGGTTAAGGTTTATATTAAAAAAGTGTTCTTGATGAGGTATTAATTTTTTTTAATGAACATAAAGGAGATATGTGTATCAATCAATTAAACTAAAGGAATAATTAAATCCATGAGGTTTTTCACCATTCAAAATAGGAAAAAAAGTCATGTGATCAATTCTTAAAGTATTTTAATGTTTGAATAAATAAGTTTATGTGACATGTCATTTCATCACCATGACGATAAATAATAAATTTGTAAAAATAAGGTTTGACATCCTCCCCTATAGGAAAGACATCATCATGATGGTTCCATTAAAATATAAAATTCATCTAAGTAGATGCCAAAAAGCCTTAGAAATTTCTACAAAATCTTCCCAAGTTGTAGTTTCTTCAGATTATTGATTCGATTGGACATTACACTAAGAGACATATCCATTTAAAAAACTATGTGAGTATCAATGATTCATAGGGGCTCTATCATTATCAATCTCATATCCTAAACCTGAAAATATTTCCAATCAATGACATGTGACATATCTACATGGTAACATATAAACAAAGAAACATGACAAAGATTATGCAACCATGATAGAATAGAAGGCAATGCAAGTCTATAAACAACTATATTGAGTACTTCAAAGACATCAAATGGTCCTACATATCTTGGATCTAGTTTGGATGGGTTTCCAAACTTAATCAAGCTTTTATTTGGATTTACTCTGAGAAAAATGTTTTCTTTAACTGAAAAAAAGTTATACAAGTTATTTTATTATCTACATAACTCTTCTATCAGTTTTTAGCTTCTATTAATATTTTTTGATTTGTTTGACTTGATCTTCTATACCTTGAGTGATTTAGGTCCAATCACAACTCTATAACTTAGATTATCGAAACTAAGAGAAGTACCCTAATTTATTCCATACAAAGATTCAAATATTTCCATGTTAAATGAGGAATGATACAAGTTGTTGTAAGAAATATAGACCAAAGGAAAATATTAATCCCACTTATAATATTGATCCTCTAAATCACCTATGATAATGCTATGAATGATCAGGAGAACTATGATAATTTTAAATCAAAATAAGTTCAACATATAATAGTTTAGGTATACCAGAATCTTGACAGTCCAAACACTTCTTTGCTGTAGAACTTTGTCTTTAAATTGGCCTCCAAACTTGTATCCTTCTTCTTTGATAAACACTTAAAGGGTGAGATAAATTGCTTTGATGAACCACCGTTGAAGGATGATCTTAGTCCTTCTTCTGAACATAAGATTGCAATAAGGGGAGATTAGTATAGTGTTAAGTGTATAAAATAGAAATCCAAAATAACACACTAATAGCTAACACCTTAAGCCTAGATCAAAAGGAGAGCTTAATGAATAAAACTAAATGGAAAACACAACTATAATTTAAAATACAAATGATATTTCACCTTCTTTGGATGATCTAAATTTCTTGTTGAAGTGGCTTGCTCGGTTTGTGCATCAAAGAGTCTTCATTAATGGAGTTGTTTGGCTCCTTCTCTCTTTGGCTCCTTTGTATTATGATGGATCTAGCTTGGCTCAACAATTGGGCATGATAACACTATACTAAATGGATTTTAAACTCATTTAAGCATTATAACTTTACACTATCTAAGCTTAAAAATATGAGTGTGAGGCCTTCTATTTATAGATTTTTGCAAATGATCATAATGAACATGAACCATCCATCTCAAGATAAAGATGTGTGGCTAAGAATCCATTAGATTTTGGAGGTTAAAATAAATAAATGCACTCATAAATATTTGGGATAAAGAGGCATGAGAGGGATTAATCAAATATTTGTTGCATTTATGGCCTATAGATGCCTTCCCAAAAAATGATGTCACTTGATGATGCATTTATTCAATATCAATTTTCATTAATGAAATATTCAGAAAGTTCTATGGAAAATTAACTTAAGCTCTTGATTCAAGTTAATTAACCTTAAACATGATTTATCAATTTTGGTGCAAATCTTAGCAATAGGTGCACAAATTAATCAAACTGGTCAAAATATTATATTATTGGCTCAAAATTTGGCTTAGAATTAGAAGGTGATATTAGATTGATTGGATCCATTATCCCATTTAGGATGTTTCCAACATAAAATAATAAGGGAATGTGTCTCATACAAGAAATTTGGTAGAAAATATCAATCCACAACACTCAAGGGCAAAAATGTCATTTTAACTTGAAATGATCTGATCAAAGTTAGCTATTTCATAAAATGAATTTCCCCATGTAGTGATACTATGGCCAAAATCAGCACTTGTATATGAAAAACTCAAATCATTTAGTGTGTTTTTGTCTTTTTAGGTCAAATTGTGCATTTTGATAGAAATTTGTCAAAAGCCTAGTTGGAGGTTATTGGTGGCCACTTTTAGTTCTCTACAATTTGCTCATGTTTGGGAAGGCATTTAAAGATATAGGCATAGTAACATCTTCTCAAAGAATGAAAAGGTCATGTATGCCTATAACTTCAATGACAATGCATGAACTGTGTGATGCCCCTTCGAGGGAATGATTGGTACAAGTAGGTCGGTAAATAGTCCCTTGAAGAAATAAGCAAAATAAGGTGACCAAAGATATGAAGATGATGGGGTGAGAACACATTGAGTCTAAAAAATCAATCAAAACCATTGATAATGCAAGTGGGATAGTGTACAATAGTTTGCTCAAAGGTAGTTATAAGAATTGTACCCTGATAGTGGAAATGTGGTATGATAACACAATGATTTACCCAAAGATAGTTATAATCATTGAGAAGATAGAGAAGCTCCAATTAGGATAGACAAATAAGTTAACAACATGCCCCTGTTTGGGAAAAAATAAAGTAAATTGGTGATAACTCAATGATTTGCCCAAAGATAGTTATAATCATTGAGAAATGCAGGTGGGATGTTGTACAATGATTTGCCCATAGGCAGTTATAATCATTGAACCCCGATTATGGAAAACATGATTGATTGGTTGATGAAGATGATAACTTGACATAGAGGGTAATGATGAATTGAAACAACCTGTTAGTAGGGAGATTCTCATCTGAACTAACAAAGGTTAAAATTATTTCATGGTTAATTACTTTATTTGGGATATAATGGGGATGTTGCCAATGCCAGTGTTGAGGAGATGCTGCCATTGATAAGTACACTTCTTAAAGCTGATTTTTGTTGTAGTATTGTATTATAGGAATCATGATAGAACACCTTGAGGATTAGGATGAAATATGCATAAAGACTGACTCCTGAGATCCAATACTCAATAAAAAATAATGTACCAATGATAAAAAACATGATGGCAAAGTAGATGTATAAATATGGATGAATTCAAGTATAAATGCAAAAATAATCACCCAATGAATGCACATAGACTGAATCAAGGCAATAGAGCTGAAAGCAAACAAACAAGCACAAAAACAAATAAAGAAATAAATAATGGTTAGTCCTAATGTTAGTATAAACAATGCAATGAACATTTCTCATAGAAATTAGGTGATAGCTTAACAAAAAAACAAGATGAGGGAGAAAATAGAAGAAAAGGAAGGGGTGGCCACGCTATTTCCATATATGCTAGGCAAGCGGATGTTGCCTACATAGTTATATGGACATAATATCTAACAAAAACTTTAGGCCGAATGTAATTCTCCCAAGAAATGGGAAGAAAATGATAACAAATGAAAAACAAACACAATAGATGTGATAAAAGAATAGGAACAGTCTTACAAAATGACAAGTGCATGGGAGAAAAGGCCAAAAAGGATGGGGAGACTAAGTGACAAATGATTTGCTTGTGACTTAGTAAGGGTTCCTAGAATCCTTAAGGCAAAGAAGTGGTTAATGGTTTTGTTTTTTTAATGATTTTACAAATTTTTTTGAAAATTTTGATTATCTCAACTCAGTCAAGAATGACGAGACACTAAATGGTCTAAGCTTGTAAAATGGTGAGAGCATTGCTTAAGATGCTTGTAAAATGATGAGAACATTACTTAGGTTTCTCAAAAAGTGGTGAGAGCGTGGCTTAGGGGTGATTGAGCTGACCTCAATAAGTATCAAGTACTACCTACATAGTCCCAAGGTGGGACCTCAAGTCCTGGTAGTTTCACCTTACAACATAGGAATCTGAGTAGTGCAGTAACCAATTCAAACAAAACATGCATAGTTGGTATAAAGGCACAATATGGCATAGGAAATGACTAGTTGGTATGTCAAGGAATGATAAACAAGTGTTACTCCCAGCTTTCCTAGAGACGGTTATAACTAGGATACAATGACATAAATCAAAGATACTAATTTTCCCGTAGGTGGTTATAAGTAGTAGTATGACAATGAAAGAATAAAACAAGAAATGAAGGATGCAACTACCAAACTTTTGTCTTTCTACTCCAAAATATTTCCTCTATATTGAATGCATGAAAGAGATGCTAAAACTAATCTAATTCTTTGTGCTAAAATGGTGATGGAACCAAATAGAATGGAACCAAAGTCATAAGGCTGTGTAGGGAGTGAGAAAATAACTTGGTTGATGGGGAAGGTATGGTAGAATGGATATGTGATAGGAAAAAAAAGTGATAGGTTGGTAGGATGATAGGACAATAAAATGCATAGTACAAAGAAGATTATTAATAATATGGTATAACTTGAAATAGTCTTTCTAGACAATACACCAAGTCACTCAAGCATAGTACCACTTGAGGTGGATCATGTTCATTGGCTCATCAAGTTCATTGCCATTTGGTGTAGCAAGCCTATATGCTCCTATTCCATAGTTTATCGTAATGATGAAAGGACCAACCCAGGTGGATTTAAACTTGCCTTTATGCTTCTTTTTTACCATGGTATTTTTTGGTTCTCTTTAAGGATAAGATCACCAAGTTTAAATTCTCTATGTTTCACATGCTGATTATAGTGGCCTTGAAGTTGGTTTTGATAGGCTTGGAGATTGTTCACCGTATCCATGCATTTCTCATCAAGTAACTCTAGCTCTTGTAGGTGAGATACTCAATAGTTGTCATCCAGGACATGCTTGAAAGAGATGCATAGAGAAGGTAAATTGACCTTAATGGGAAGAATGGCACTAGTACCATAAAAATGAATATGAAGTGGCTCTTATGGGTGTATAATGATTGGTATGGTATGCCCAATGGGCATGGAATATCTAAAGGTGTCAATCATGATCGACATCATTGAAAATATTTTTTAGAATGTTAACAATTGTTTTGTTTGATGCTTTGGCCTGACCATTACCTTGAGGGTAATATGCTATGGAGAAATATTGTGTGATGTTGTATTCAACACATAGATTTTTGACATATTTGTTCTTAAATGATCCTCCATTATTAGATATAATGTTGAAAGGGATACTGTAGTGGCAAATAAGATGGTTGAAAATGAACTTGGAAATTTGCTTTTCAGTCATGTAAGTGAGAGGTATAGCTTCAACCCACTTAGTAAAATATTCAATGGTGGTAAGGATATGTTTATGGACATTAGATGAGGTGGGATTGATCTTACCAATGAGGTCGAGGCCCCATGTAGAAAATGGCCATGGTGCCAACATTGGTTTCAATGTCTTAATCAGGACATGAATCAGATTGGCATGCAATTGACACTTGTCACACTTCTTCACATATACAGCTACATCTATGTCCATCATGGGCTAATAATAACTAGTATGTGCTAGATTTTTTGATAGGAATGTACCATTAGTGTGGGCTCCACATACTCCTTTGTGAACCTCCCATAATGCTATTGTAGATTCTATCAAAGTTAAACAATGAAATAAAGTTCCATCAAAACTATGGTAGTAAAGCATTGATCTAAGTAAGGTATTATGAATGGTTGGGTAGATGAAGGCTTTGGAGTAATTTTTGGAGAGGTTAGGTGGTAAAACATGGTCATGGAGGTAGTTGTAAAGGTTTGAGTACCAAATAGAGCTAGGACCAACAATATCATAAATTATCATGATAATTGAAGGTTCATGAGCTGGTGCTACAAAATTATTGACAAAGAACTAATACTCTTTAGTTGTGTCTATTTGTCAAATTAGAGATCCAATAATAGCCATAGAATCTATGGTTCTATTACTTCCCCTTGGTATATGTTTAAATTGAATGTCAACAATTTGTTGTTTGAGAGTGTCAACCATGACCTTATATGGAACCAACTTGTCATCTTTGGTCTGAAAGTGGTCTATAACCTAATTGATGATTAGTTAAGAATCACCATAAACTTTGAGATGAGATATGTTCCATTGTACCACTTGTCAAAGTCCTACAACAAGTGCTTCATATTCAGCCATGTTGTTGGTATAAAGAAATCTAATCTTGAGTGATTTAGGGATTAGATCCCCCTATGGTATAATAAATATAAGGCTTGCCCCTGATCCATGTGTTATGAATGATCCATTAAAATACAGCTTCTAGTGCTACTCCTCAAGAGGTGTGTTAATGATGGTCATTATGGATTCATCAATAAATTGGAATGTCAGCGACTCTATATCAATAAGCAGTGCTTTAACATGCTGATCTGCAAGAACTTGCCCCTTAACGGATTTTTGGTTAATTTACTCAATGTTAAACTCACTAAGAAACATGATCCATTGGCCACGCAGCCTTGTAAAGTTGTTTTATATAGTAGATATTTGAGCAGATCTACTTTTGAAATAACCATGGTCTTATTGTTTAACATGTAATGGCATAGTTTTTGAGCTATGAAGACCATAGATAAACAAGATTTTTTAGTGGGCATATAATTATGTTCATATACGACCAGTGTATGGCTTAAATGGGTACATAACATACTCCTTGATATTATCATTGTGCTGAGCTAGAAATGCCCCTAGGTTATTTTTTTATTGCTAATCAATATAACAAGAATGGATTTCCCAATATATGAGGTAACAAAATAGGTGGATTTGCTATATAGTGCTTTAGATGCTAAAAAGCTATCTGGTAGTGATCATCCTAGTGAAATGTGACTCCTTTCTTTAGAAGATGTGTAAAAGGGTGGAATTTGTCGGCCAACTATGATATGAAGCATCAAATAGACTAGATCTTGCTCTACAAATTATGGATCTATTTAAAATTAGCCAGTGGTGGCATCGTTGTTATGGCTTGGACTTTGGTTGGATCAACATCAATACCTCTATGAGACATAATTAAGCCAAGCAATTTTATTGACATAATTAAGACATAATCAACATCAATACCACTTAATTCTATTAACACTCCTGTTGAAGGAACTAAATCTATGAGAGACCTATTTGACATGGTCATATGATTAAAATTATGCACTAGGTTCAAGTAAGTTTGGTATGCTATCTTCATCTATACAAAGTGATCCTCCATGGGGTCCTTTCCTTTAAAAAGCATACTAGTGTCTTGATATACCATTAGGGCTAGAGCTAAAGGATTACTAGAAGAAGCCTATTGACTATAAAACATGTTGTGAGGTATTCTTACTAGACTTAACAAGTTCTCATGAGGGAAGTCTACTGAAAACATAGCCCTTACTTCTATAGCTCTAACCAAAATCTCATCTTTGTTTTCCAATAAGTGACACTCAAATAAATAAGGATCATATGTTGATGGTGTAGTCACATAGTATGGTTGTTTAGGGAATGATTCTTCAACTATAGGTATCACAGCTAGGAATTGATCTATTTGTGCTTGATCCTAATTTGAGTATGGAGGCATGTTAAACAAATAATGAGCCAATGAGTCTTGGTTCAGTGCCCCTATTTGAGTTTTATAAGATGGATAAGTATCTGTCTCATAAGTAACATTGTCTACATATGGGTCTTGAACCATTTGTTCTTGTCCAACTACATTACTAAATAAAAAATTGTACATGAGGCAACTATGAGTATAGGAAGACATGTTGGGATCCATATTAAATGTTTCATGACCAAAAAGAATACAATTCTAAAAACTAAAAAAAAAAAGATGTCTAAAAAGAGGTTCAAACTTGATCTAACCTAGTCAAAGGATGGATATGTATATCCAAAAATATTAACACAATGATTTGTGATAAAAAAGCTAATTTTAAATGTCCAACATTACAAGTCTCACACACAAAGGTCAAGTAGATGGACCTAAAATCAAAATGCTAGATTCTAGGATCAAAGTGTTTCAAATGAGTCTAATCTAGGAAAAATAAAAGTTGCTAGGTATTTTGGCCAAATGTGGCATCAAAAGCTAGGCTCAGATAAAGGTACGTGCTAGGACTTTTGGCCAAATGACATCAAAAGCTAGACTTTAAAGAAAGATGAGATATTTAATCTAACACATTTGAAACACTTCTTAACAAAAACTATGCATTTAACTCTTAGACATAAACTTGATCAATAAGTATGAGGTATGAAACAAAAAGCACTTGAAGATAGTTTATTTTCTCCCAAATAATGGCAAAAAACTAGAATTTTTTGACTAATAAGATAGACAAAGGTGAACAACGTAACTACACTAGACAAAGACTCACAAAGAAAACACAAAATGGTTGGAAATTTTGGAAAAACTTGGACTCTATACAAATAGGCCTATGAAACAAGCTTCAAAATAATTTGAGCAGCATAACAACGCTAAAATTATTAAAAGGTATGACAAATTTTTTGCTTCAAGACTCTAAATAAAAATGGTTTAACATGATATTGATAGTGTAATAATACTCTCCTCAAATCAAATGATGCACACACACAAAGTTTGACAAATATCTAAGGCAAAAGTGTTGCATCAGATAGACTCAATACAAATGGTACAATAGGATGGGTAGTAAAAAATGTATCCTAGGACTCAAAGCATGAGTGATACATAAGATGAATTTAGTGCTACCAAATGATGATAATGATTATGAGTTTAAAAATGACCCTCAATTCAAATTGGAAATTGAACCTAAGTTCCCTCAAGTTTAGTGTAAGTGGAAAACCCACTTAACACATCAACCTTATGAAATTATAAAGGTGTAATTTTGAATTTAAATGATCAATAATGGACTTTAGAAAATTGGGTAAATGGTCTAGACTCAAATGGGCAGCATAACTGTGCCAAAATGGAAGATATGACATAATGTTTATGATAAATTTTTAAATAAGGAAAAAGATGATTTTCACTTGGGCAGCATACTGCCTCCTTGTTCAATAAAATGGTGGAAAATGTGTTTGGTTATGGATTTTATGTTCACAAATAGTTTTGACTCCAATCAAGACTAAGTAATCTAAGACAAAGACAAATCAACTAATTAATTGTCTTAGGCCCTAAACTGATAAGGTGAAGAAAAGTGGGGTTAACTAAACCAACAAGTTTTGCATGTTTATATATGGATCAAATGTATATGACTTTCATGTCAGCAAAAAAAAGAAGTAACACATCAATTGGTTCAACATATGGCTTGTTATAAAAGGGTCTTGCCCTTTTTACAAACACTAAATCCATTGCTCGCTCAGTGTAGTGCAATGTCTAACCACTCAAACGTCCAAACCAATGAGGAGATCCAAATTTATATACCCCCATATGATGAGGGGTTGAAGATACTGTTAGGAGATGAATTACTACGTCAAGGCTTCCCTATAGAACTTATGGGAGGTAATAAAGTCCCCCTTACAAGCCAAGATGCAATGAAATAAAAATTAAGTAAAAGATATTTATGGTTATTTCTAGATCACCCAAGCCATGCAGGTCTTGGGGAGAGCCTTCACAACATCTCTTTTATGCCTTTGGACTAACGTAATTTGCAATGAAGATGGTGATTTTGATCCCACAAGTTCACTGTATGGGATAGGGGGAGAGCATACACACACAACTTAATTTTTGCTCAAACAAAATCTAATTAAGCAAACAATGATAAACAACTTACAAAACTTTGAAGTGAGTTCAATTTTAAAGCACTAAATGAAAAGTTTGGTGGTGTTCTTTGGCCCCCTTGGTGTTAAGTTGTAAAACTTTGAAAGAATAACAATAAAACTATTCAAGTAAACACCCTAAAAATTTCTTTAAGCACCAAATGAAAGATTTCTAATTTATTTTAAGCATCCCAAAAGAGGTATAAAAAGATCTAATTAAGCATGATTTGGTGTTTTTTAAGTAGGCCCTACAATAAAATTATTAGCATGTTGTTTAGTTTTTAAACTCTTTTGTGGATGAGACAAGCAAACTTGAAAATTAAGCTCTCGGGTTTATGTTTTAAAAAATATAGTGACTATTGATGGTCACCTCTGACCATCAGTGGTTACTCCTTGATTGTGATGGTTACTTCCTGACCATTAGTGGTTACTACTTGATCATGGCATTTACTTTTTGATCATCAATGGTTACTTATTGATAATCGACAGTTACTTCCTAATGGTGATGGTTATACCTGATAGTCAATGGTCTTTGTGTAAACTCGTGAAGATGAATTATGGACAAATAAATTTAGAAAATCAAATTTGACAAGTTTTAAGCATTTAAATCTTAATTTAAGACTTGTATATTGATCTTCTTGGTATGTAGGATGCGTTAGGTCCTATCAAGTGTGCCATTTATGAATTAGGATTACAATAAGGGTAGATTATTATAGTGTTAGTGTATGAAAACAATCCAAAATAACACACTAATAGCTAACACCTTAAGCCTAGATCAAAAGGAGAGCTTAATGAACAAAAATAAATGGAAAACACAACTAGAATGTGAAATAAAAATGATCTTTTACCTTCCTTGGATGCTCCAAATGTCTCGTTGAAGTGGCTTGCTCAGCTTGTACATCAAAGAGTCTTCATCAATGGACTTGTTTGGTTCCTTCTCTCCGT
Source organism: Torreya grandis (assembly GCA_037957365.1). NCBI lineage: Eukaryota > Viridiplantae > Streptophyta > Pinopsida > Cupressales > Taxaceae > Torreya > Torreya grandis. The sequence goes on from JARHVA010000015.1 coordinate 11,150,849, forward strand.
GGCACCTTTGTCTTGTGATGGATTTGGATTGGCTCAACAATTGGGCATGATAACACTATACTAAATGGAATTTTAACTCATTTAAGCATTATAAATTTACACTATCCAAGCTTAAAATTATGCATATGAGGCCTTCTATTTATAGATTTTTATAAATGATCAGATTGTACTTGAACTTTCCATCTCAAGATGAAGATGTGTGGATAAGAATCCATTCAATTTTGGAGGTTAAAATAAATAGATGCCCTCATAAATATTTAGGATAGAGAGGAATCAAAGAGGCATGAGAGGGCTTAATCATATTCATTGCATTTATGGCCCAGGGATGCCTTCCCAAAAAATGATGTCACTTGATGATGTAGTTATTCAACATCAATTTCCATTAATGAAATATTCAATAAGCTCTATCAAAAATTAACTTAAGCTCTTGATTCAAGTTAATTAACCTTAAACATGATTTATCAATTTTGGTGCAAATCTTGGCAATCGGTATACAAATTAATCAAATTGGTCAAAATGTCATATTATTGGCTCAAAATTTGACTAGATTGGAATTGAAAGGTGATGTTAGATGCATTAGATATGTTATTTGATTTAGGATGTTTTTAACATAAAATAACAAGGTCACGTGTCTCATGTAAGAAATTTGGTAGAAATGAACAATCTAGAGCACCCAAGTGTGAAAAAGTCATTTTGACTCAAAATGGTCTAATCAAAGTTAGCTATCTCATAAAATGCGTTACCCCATTTAGTGATACTCTGGCCAAAGTCAGCACTTGTATATGACAAATTCACATCATTTAACTTATTTTAGTGTTTTAGGCCAAATTGTGCATTTTGATAGAAATTGGTCAAAAGCTTGGTTAGAGTTTATTGGTGGCCACTTTTAGGTGTCTACACTTCTTTCTTTGTAAAACAGATAATACTCAAATCTGTAAGAATAAAGATATTCAAAATGGGCACTGATCTTCTTTGAAACTAGATATAATGTTGGAGTTGCCACTAGAAGAAAACTTCTAAAATATATCAGTTTACAAACTTGTTTTGATACATATTGAAATCACACTTTGCTAAATCTAGTAATGAGATATGAAATTAACGATACTGAAAACCTAGATTTATGTTCAAAGGGAAAAAAACACCTTAAAATATGAATAAGTTAACAACTCCTTGAAATAAATCTAGCAGGAGTCATTTTACCAAATCTTTCAAGTTACCAGCAACATCCCCAATAGAGTGATGCGTAGTTGATAGCCCAAACTAGTAAATCAAACTCAAATTTCCTCAAATTTCAAGTACATGAGCTGATATGGATAAACATGGTTTGAAAATACACAATTGAGGTTAGTACATAAAATATTTCAAGGTAGAGAACTTTAAAACTTGAATTAATGATAGTTGTCTACAAGAGTCCCCAGTAATGCTAGTGACAAAGATTATCCCCAACAATGGTACGAATTGGGTGTTAGTTCCCAATTATATAGCTCTTACACTTAGCCTTGGAGACTTAGGCAATATGGAAAACAAAGATGAAAAACCCACAAATATGTCATTATACTTGGGGAAGGGTTTAACATTAGGATGGACTGAACACAAACAATGATTAGAAGACACCAATAGAGGGTATGGTTAGCTCCCTGCTACTTCTATCTCTACTTGAACCAAGGTGAGAAGGCTTGAGGGGTAGCTTCCTCACATGGAGGGATACTAAATTTCAATCTCCATGGGGCTTATGGGCATACAAGAAACATATATCTAACCATAACATAACCAATCTTGCTCACTCCACTTGATAAGAGTTGTCACATGGAATGAACAAAAGCTCTAGACCAGACACAAGCTACTAAAGACATGTAAATATGATTGCAACCTTCATTTTAAATAAATTTTCAACAATAGAGGGACACATAGAAGACTATAATGATTAGATTTACAACACAAAACATAGATACATTTCAGATATAAAATATTTAAGCATCTGTAGGAAAATAACACTCATAATATGCAACATGGTGTATTATTTGCAAGGTAGGATGATTTAGGTAAATATAAAGAGAGTGGTGTGGTTTTTCAAACAATAGGATATCCTTCAACAAGAATTTCATCATTCATTTACAAATGTTGAAAGACTAAAATACAAGCTAAAGAAACTAACATGAATGATTTGCATCCATTGGTGCCAATACAATGCAAATATTTAGATGATTCTTAAAACCCTAAAGTATACACTATAAGTATAATTTCAAATGCTTTCTATTATCAAATCCATAAACAATTGGGCATGATTCTTCATTAATGGAGTTGTTTGGCTCCTTCTCTCTTTGACACCTTTATATTGTGATGGATCTGGATTGGCTCAACAATTGGGCATGATAACACTATACTAAATGGATTTTGAACGCATTTAAGCATTATAACTTTACACTATCCAAGATTAAAATTATGAATCTAAGGCCTTCTATTTATAGATTTTTGCAAATGATTAGATAGAACCTGGACCATCCATCTCAAGATGAAGATGTGTGGCTAAGAATCTATTCAATTTTGGAGGTTAAAATCAATAAATTTCCTCATAAATATTTGGGATAGAGAAGCATTAAAGAGGAATGAGAAGGATTAATTAGATATTTGTTGCATTTATGGCCTAGGGATGCCTTCCTAAAAAAGGATGTCACTTGATGATACATTTATTCAATATAAATTTCCATTAATGAAATATTCAACAAGTTCTATGGAAAATTAACTTAAGCTTTTGATTCAGGTTAATTAACCTTAAACATGATTTATCAATTTTAGTGAAAATCTTGGCAATTGCTACACAAATTAATCAAACTTGTCAAAATGTCGTATTATAAGCTCAAAATTCGACTGGATTGGCATTAAAAGGTGATGTTAGATGCGTTGGATCCATTATCTGATTTAGGATGTTGTTAACATAAAATATCAAGGGCATGTGTCTTGTGTAAAAAATTTGGTATAAAAGAACAATCTAAAGCACCCAGGTGTGAAAAGGTTATTTTAACTCAAAATGATCTGATGAAAGTTAGTTATCTCATAAAATGCATTACCTCATTTAGTGATACTCTAGCCAAAATCAGCACTTGTATATGACAAATTCACATCATTTAGCTTATTTTAGTGTTTTAGGCCAAATTGTGCATTTTGATAGAAATTGGTCAAAAGCCTAGTTAGAGTTTATTGGTGGCCACTTTTAGATGTCTACACTTCTAGCTTTGCAAACAAGAGACTACTCAAATTTGAAAGAATAAAGATATTCAAAATGGGCAATGATCTTCCTTGAAACTAGATATAATGCTGGAGTTGCCACTAGAAGAAAAATTCTAAAATATAACAGCTTACATACTTGTTGTGATACATACTGAAATCACCCTTCGTTAAAGCTAGTAATGAGATATGAAAGCAAAGATACTAAAAACCTAGATTTATGTTCAAAGGGAGAAAACACCTTAAAATATGAATAAGTTAACAAATACTTGCAAGGAATCTAGCAAAAGTCATTTTACCAAATCTTTCAAGTCACCAACAACATCCCCAACAGAGTGATGCATAGTTTATGGCCCAAAGTAGTAAAGCAAATCGAAATATCCTTAGATTTTAAGTACATGAGCTGATATGGTTAAACATTATTTGAAAATACACAACTGAGGTTAGTGCATAAAATATTCCAAGGTAGAGAACTTTAAAACTTGAATTAATGACAATTGTCTGTAAGAGTCCCTAGCAATGCTGGTGACAAAGATTTTCCACAAAAACAATGCCAGTTGGGTGTTCATTCCCAATTGTATAGCACTTACACTTAGCCTTGCACACTTGGAAAATATGGCAAAAAAATATGAAAAACCCACAAATATGTCATTATACATGGGGAAGGGTTTGACATCAAGATGGATTGAACATAAACAATGATTAGAAGACACCAACAGAGGGTTGGTTAGCTCCCTGCTACTTCTAGCTCTACTTGAACCAAGGTGAGAAGGCTTGAGGGGTAGCTTGCTCACATGGAGGGATACTAAAATTAAATCTCCATGGGGATTATTAGCATACAAGAAACATAAATTTGACCATAACATAACCAATCTTGCTCACTCCACTCAATAAGAGTTGTCACATGGAATGAACAAATGCTCTAGATCAGACACAAGCTACTAAAGACATGTAAATATGATTACAACCTTCATTTTAAATAAATTTTCAATAATAGAGGGACACATAGAAGACTAAAATGATTATATTTAAAACACAAAACATAGATACATTTTAGATATGCAATATTTCATCATCTGTAGGGAAATAACACTCGAAATATGCAACATGGTGTATTATTTGCAGGGTGGGATAGGGTAGGATGAGTTAGGTAAATATAAAGAGAGTGGTGTGGTGGTGTGGTTTTTCAAACAATAGGATATCCTTCAATAGGCATGTCATCATTCATTTACAACAAATGTTGTAAGACTAAAATACAAGCTAAGGAAACTAACATGAATGATTTGCATCCATTGGTGCCAATACAATGCAAATATTTAGATGATTCTTAAAACCCTAAAGCATACACTACAAGTAGAATTTCAAATGCTTTCTCTTATCAAATTCATAAAGCCAGGGTGCCCTTAAAATGTTATCAACAACATATCCTCAAATCACAGTGCACAAAGGAATTTAAAACTTAGATGTATACCCAAATCAACTTCTACCATTGATAAGCATAAAATTAAATAACCAATAAACAAAACATGAAGAATATTTAATTACATTTCATTGATAAATTACAACACAAATCATAGTTATTTTCTACTATCTTTCAAGTAAATCTCACATACATCATTGTTTTAGAATGCTTCCATGGGGAAAAACACGGTGAATTTTTTCTTTGAACATGGGAGACATATACAATGCTCTTAGAGCTTCCTAATGGTTGTACAACTACAACCACCTTAGAAAGAGAGATAAAATACACACACAACAAGGATCCTAAAATTTGAAAGAGCCTAAGACCTAGAAATAAAAAAACTAACAACCTTTAAAAAGAGGATAAGCCCTCTTTTTATACAACTCTTTCATCTAGAATATTCTGAGAATAAGATTCAACTGAAAGATGCCCTTTGTCACACTTGGAAGCTCCTGCTCTACAAGAAAATCATTTTGGTAACTGCCTATCCTTATCATGATAAATATTTCAAACAAACCCTTGATCTTCTTGGCTAGAAATGTGTTGCATTTGGGCTTGAGAAAGAATATTCTCTTGAGAGCCAAACAAACTCTTTGTCTTCATGTGTAACTACTTGGCCATGATTTCAACTAATCATTTTCATTTCTAAAAACTTATGGATAGCTACCATTCTCCTTATAGGCCAAAGATCACCCCTTGCCTTATAATGATTTCACTAGAATATTTTAGCTATGATAGAAGTAAAGAAGGATCCATAGCCATTTGGAAAATATGCTTGGAATGGCCCACCTTGGCCTCATAAACCTTGCAAGATATTTTTCCTCCAATGAGGTCTAAGACACAAGAAAAATATTAAAAATGGCAATACTTAGCTTTGTTTTACCTTTTTGCCTTTTTATGGTCAATGCCAAACTTTCCCATTCCTTTCCACATTTTGATTTTACCTTTGACCTTTTTAGGATTGTTGTCAAACTTTATAATGCTTAAATGCATTATTTTACCCTTTTAAAAGTTTGGCTTCACCATTTGACACTCCATGTATATTTTATTAATAGCATGGATTTATTCTACTTAAAATCTTGAGATTTGATCTTTTTTACAAACTTAACTTCCACTTGGACAGGTCACATACATTTTGGAATGAGTAGAAATACTGATGTGGTCCCTTAAATGCTTACATAGCCTTGTTTTTCCATGTTGAACACTAATTTCCTTTTAAAATTTACTTCTTCCCTTTTGGACCATCTCACTTTGGACCGCATATTGACTTGTGGGTGGTAGACATTGGCTTGAATAGAAAGCTCCTAGCACAAAGTGTTTGAATAAAAAATCCAACATAAAATTTTCAAATAAAATGTCTGACACAAAAACCTTGAAAAAAAAATTTGATGACCAAATCCTTTGAAACAAGGGAAACTTAGAATTAAATATTCAAGCAAAGTTTCAAACAAAATGGCTAACCAAAAGTTCCAAACAAAAGTTTTGAACAAAAAGTTTGACTTGTAAAATTTTCAAAAAATTGAACTTGACAATTTTTGAACAAAAAGTCCAAAAATTCAAACTTAGAATTTCCAAACAAAAAGTTCGACCAAAAAGTATAACAAAAATTTTCAAACTTAAGAATTTTCCAAAAAAACTTAAGAATTTGAAAAGTCGAACTTGCATCTTTTGCAAATTGTTTTTTTCCAGTTATTCATGTGGACCTTTTCATCCCAACTTGAATTTGTAATAATGCAAACTTACATTTAACCTTAAAATTTTTATCGAGCTCTAGAGATTTTAAAATATGGAAAACATCATACTTAGCATTATTTTATTTTCCTATCTTGAATTTTATCATAGACCCTGCAATCTCATTAAAACATGAAAATGGTATGCCTTAGCTGGAACCAGGATTACACAAAGTTTTCACAAGACAAAAGCTAGATTTTTTAACTCGGGTGAACACTTTAAAATATGAGGTAAATCATCAAATATTCATGCACTAATATTTCAGAAAAGGACACAAATTGTTAATTACAAGTTTGGGCACTAACATATAGTGCTTTAGTTTACCTTCTCCATTACTTTTAACTTCTTAAATCTTGTATGCAGAAATGTCATGGTATATTAGCTTTGAATGTTGAGTGTTTTGGAAGTTTAACCTCATTTTTATATGCTTAAAAATTATGCTACTATAAATATTCCTTTCTTAGAATAGGTGAGAGCTTCAAGTATTTATGTTATGTTTTTAATTATAATTCTAAATTGTATGTCTAAATTAAAATAGTCTAGTGGTAATAAATGATGAATTCTCTTGGAAGTGACTTAAGTCCAAATATTATAATGATTGTGAGTATGGATATGCAAACTAGATAGCTATCTTGTATTCTCCAAAGATATTGACATGTAAAATAGATATATCTTATTTCATTAGGGATGTTCAAATAATAAATTTACATAACATCATTTAAGTCACCTTTAAACATTAAACCATCTCTTGAGGTATGTAGAGATGATTTTGGATTTTAACATATTTTATTTTTATTTAAAAGTCACTCAATATTTGTTTATATACATAGTTGAAAAGCATTTTCTTGATAATTTTTTCACATTTTTTGTGTTAGTATGTTGTTAATTCACCATGACTAATGAATTTTTTTAAATTCATGGATGTCTTTGGAGCATCCTAATATTTGATTGCTTCTTATCTAGATAAACATGTATGCTCTCATCCTTGAGAAAGGCAAGATACTTAACTTGTTTCATGACAAATGACCATTTGTTTGAAAATAATATACATCCTATACTCTTTCAAGGTATGGGAAACTTGTTTGAGGTAGGTATATGATCCTCCTAGTTATGAGATTTTCATCTAATTGCAAAATTACAAATTTTTCAGTGTATGATATTGAGACATTATCCATATACCTCATGGGTGTAGTGGGTCTATTAGTCAACTAAAGTGGCATAGCCAACCATTCAAAATCACCATACTTTGGTTAAGGTTGTTTCCCACATATGTTGAAGATCCATTCAGACTTGATGATAGCCAAATTTTAGATCCAACATGAAACAATATTTGACACCCCTTGAATAGTCAAAGAGCTCAAAAATTATTCATAGAGGGCATTTATTCTTTACATTTTATCCATGTGTCATATTTCTTTGGCATCAAGGCCATACAATTTTCATGTCAAAATGAACTTGGTATCTTTACATTTTCTCCATGTGTCATCTTTCTTTGACATCAAAGCCATACAATTTTCATGTGGAGGGAACTTGGTATTATATGTCATTTATCCAAGAGTCACTGGGCATGCTTTTCATTATCTTCTTTTTATACATTAGATCTTCTATAAATAGTTAGTATAAGGATATGAAGAGTATAGTATTGAGTCAATAAAATGCTTTATCTTGAAATGAAGAGGAAATCCTTTTGGGTATTTCAAGAGGTTCTCAGCCTCCTAAAACATTTCCCATTTACTTATGTTGGGTTGGCTTCTCTAATGAAGTGACTTGGTGAGAGGTTGCAATTTTCAGCCCTTTCTGGTAAGGTCACTAGATTTACAAATTATTGTGAATGGTTGACTAGTTTCTTCATTTACTACACAAAAATAAATAAAACTATAAAAATCTTATATCATAGTCCATTGACGTGCACAAATTCACTTTGAGATTGGAATTTGTAGTTATGTTTTTAATGCAGATGAAGTTTTCACACAAGCACATCTACCATCCAAAATTGTATTGCATCATAGGATACTTCATCATGCATGATCTTGGTTGTGCAAGCCAATCTATACTGCTTTATGATTCATTGCATATCAATGTGGTCTTCTAACTATCCACATATAAAATGTCAAGGCATAGATTTTTAAGTCATTCTCAAGACATGAATTTAGTGTACAAGATCTCCCTTATAGAGTCTTTCAAGAATTTGGTCAAATTATTTAATATTGTCTTTGTATTTTGGTGGTTTTTATTTTCAAATGTTGCCATTTCTTACACATTGTGTCTCTTGCATTTGAGGGGTGATATTATTTTCAAATTTTCTTCATGCATAAATTTTATTTCAAAAATTAGGGTGTTAAGAAATCATTTATCTCTTTGTTTTATCTCATTTGGATTTAATACTTATTATCTTGACATGTTTCTATTTGGATTTGTTACTTCTTTTGTCAGGAATCTAGAACAACAAACATGCTTTGATTCCACTGTTAGGATCTAGGAAGCACAATTGATTACCAAGCAACTAAACACAGAATTTAACCAGAATGCATAAGTAACTAGAATTCAAAAATAACATAGAATATGAGAGACAATACCCAATTGTATTAATACTCTTCCAGAAAAGAAATACAACAAAGAAGATGCCACAGTCTTCTTCCTTACACACCTCTAGGGCTCCCACACCTCTAGGGCATAAACAGTAAATCTCTTCAAGAGATCACTCTCTCAATTATGGTCCCAACACACAACTCAAACACAGAGTTGGTGTTCACCTCTAACCAATCAGTATCACTACTACCAGTACCACCAGTCAGTATCACTACTGCTAGTCCACCAAGTACTCCACGTACTCCAAGTCTGAGTATACACACATAATCCAAGTACACAACGTACTCCAAGTAGATGTCCCCTGATCTTGCTACCTGTTGTGTTGCTGACCTCCTTGATCTTGCACAGCTGCAAATCAACCTGGTTTTGCACACTTGTAAACCTAGATCTCGCACACACACACACCTGTAGATCAACTGATCTTACTTACCATGTAGATCTCCCATGAACTTGCAACAACCTGTAATTCAAATGATCTTACAATTGGAAGGATCTACCTTGCCTTCCTCTATAGCACTCCTGTGGAACTAGGAGGAGCTACCCTTGCTCTCTTCACACTGAAGGAGCTAACCAAGCTCAACTCTAACTAGCACTCTTTACAATATAGTGCATGAGTCTATTATATAGATCTCATGCAAACAATAATTAGACATCCAATTACAATAATTAGATCCACAGCTCAAGACTAAAAATAGTCCTTTAACATGCAAATAATTAGTTTGTTAACTAACTATTCGTCAACAAGTAGTTCTGGAATCACACAGGCGACCGACGTCGGTCCTTGTTTGGCTGGAGATGACTGATGTCGATCGATACTGATCGATGTCGATTGCTCTTTCACTGTATATGACTGATGTCAATTGATCAGACTGACATCGGTTGCTTTGAAACTCAGCAACCTCTCAACAACCTCCTCCATGTCTGCATTAGTGAAGCTTTTAGCTCCATAACCTAATAATCTCCCACTTGAAGATAAACAGCTGCACTGTACCTATACCTGTACACCATCTAATATGTTTCCTGGTTTGTATCCCTCTTCAAGCTCAATCTTGAAGACCAACCACCACACATCCTGTGGTGCAACACCTATCATCTAAGTAACCTACCATATCTAAAGTGCATGACCCTGCATAGCATGAATCCCTGCTACTGGTCCCTCTCAAATACCTGAGAACCCACTGAACCGCTTTTCAGTGCTTTTTTCCCAAATTGACTACAAACCTGTTGACAACTCCCACTACTAGGGCAATATCAGGGAGTGCACATGTACTCAACCTCATCATGTGATTGGGGACCCTAGTCTATGAACTATCCATCCATAGGTACGCTTGCCATTCTGCATCCTGCACTACCTTCACACAATCATCCTGTGACAACATCAACTTGTGATCTTCCCTGTCTCTAGGATTAGTCATGCCAAAGAATTTTGTTGCTCCCAAATCCTTCATGGCACACCACTGAACTAACCTTACCTTTAGCTCAGCAAAACCCTGCATGTATGAACCTACAACAAGCTCATCATCCACATACAGTAATAGGGTAATGTCGCGACCATCATCCAACCTGGTAAGACAAACACAATGGTTACAATGACATTGACTAAAGCGATGCTTTATCATCCACTTGTCAAACCTGTACCACTGTCTTGTAGCTTTCTCAAGACCATATGACCTGGCCTTCCATCTCACGTATCCATTCACTCTACTATTTAACCAAGGAATCCATTCATCTTTCAGTGCTTTCATACCGGCTGGCAGCCCTACCAAATCTCTCGTTTGGTTCTGCATCCTAGGAATCAAATTCCTCATTCATGCCATGCTCCCACTATTTCCTAGATCCTTCCTACTCTACAGTGAACAATGAGTATAAAGAAGAGAAATAATGAATTTGAGGCTTACTTACCCTTTCAGTCCTCCATATGGGTGTCTGAGACTCCTTGATAGCTTACTATCTACCCAAAATCTGTTCCAGTGACTGACCTCAATCACCACACAATCTGCATCCAATCGACGTTAGTTCCATGTGACTGTCCTGACTACCAACATTGGTTTCCTGACTGATGTCGATGTCTACATATCATTGACATCGGTTCTCTAACTGATGTCAATCTTACCCTGCTCGACACCACGGGCTCTGGTCTGCACATCATCGACATTGGCACCTGTCTGTTCGACGTCGATTCCTCTTGACTGATGCTGGTACCTGTGTTCTCCTGTGAATGATGACTTTTTACTTATGAGCTCTCTTTGGATCAAAACCCTATCCAAATTGCCTTGCTCAGAGTTACTCAGCCTTCTCCATTGATCTCTGTCCATCATCTCCTCCATGAACACCAAGGCTTTCCAGTTCTTAAGTCTGTCAAACACATCTGTAATTTGCTTAAGAACATGCATCTCCTTTTTACTCTTGGGACCAAGCTTACTAAGCCACGTCTTCACAATAGAAGAAGAATCAATAATATAAGTAGATAGATAAAGGATACCTACTTTCTTAGCACCTACTAATTCAAGTGCATCCGCTATGAGAGTTCTTGTGCATCTCTCATCACCCAACTTTCCTAAAGAAATTAGCCACACTTCCCCTTTGCCAATACTTTGACAAGGCTCACCAACCCCTAAATAAATCTTTCCAAAGTCTCCATGGACCTTAACATGGAAAAATACTCTATTTGGGGCTGCATGGAAAGAGGCAACAGAATCTATAAGCTAAGATTTTACTTTATCCAAGAAACATCCCAGAGCATCTTGTGCAACAATACCTACAACATCTACTTATACAGTTCCTTCATGCTGATCTTGAACCAACCAACAATCTTTATTTACCTGCTCTTTCTTTCCATAACACCGTAATTGACCATTCTTGCTTTTCAATTCCTCCATTCTTAGTGTACTTTCTTTTACCATTGCTATAATCTCACTCAATCTAAAACCCCTAAGAGTGACCTGTAATCGAACACAAACCTGCTCCCTGCAACCTTAGCTCTGATACCACTTGTCAGGAATTTAGAACAACAAACATGCTCTGATTCCACTGTTAGGATCTAGGAAGCACAATTGATTACCAAACAACTAAACATAGAATTTTACCATAATGCACAAGTAACTAGAATTCAAAAATAACATAGAATATGAGAGACAATACCCAATTGTATTAATACTCTTTCAAAAAAGAAATACAACAAAGAAGATGGCATAGTCTTCTTCCTTACACACCTCTAGGGCTCCCACACCTCTAGGGCATAAACAATAAATCTCTTCAAGAGCTCACTCTCTCAATTACAGTCCCAACACACAACTCAAACACAAAGTTGGTGTTCACCTCCAACTAGTCAGTATCACTACTGCCAGTACCACCAGTCAGTATCACTACTGTCAGTCCACCAAGTACTCCACGTACTCCAAGTCTGAGTATACACACATACTCCAAGTACACAACATACTCCAAGTAGATCTCCCTTGATCTTGCTACCTGTTGTGTTGCTAACCTCCCCGATCTTGCACACCTACAAATCAACCTAATTCTACATACCTGCAAACCTAGATCTCGCACACACACACACACCTGCAGATTAACCGATTTTACTTACCATGTAGATCTCCCATGAACTTGCAACAACTTGTAATTCAAATGATATTACAATTGGAAGGATCTACCTTGCCTTCCTCTATAACACTCTTATGGAACTAGGAGGAGCTACCCTTGCTCTCTTCACACTGAAGGAGCTAACCAAGCTCAACTCTAACTAGCACTCTTTATAATACAACCCATAGGTCTATTATATAGATCTCATGCAAACAATAATTAGACATCCAATTACAATAATTAGATCCACAGATCAAGACTAAAAATAGTCCTTTAACATGCAAACAATCAGTTTGTTAACTAACTATTCGTCAACAAGCAGTTATAGAACCACACAGGTGACCGATGTCGGTCCCTGTCTGGCTAGAGATGACCGATGTCAGCCGATACTGACCGATGTCGGTTGCTCTTTTCACTGTATATGATTGATGTTGGTTGATCAGACTGATGTTGATTGATTAGACCGACGTCGATTGCTCTGCAACTCAGCAACCTCTCAATAACCACCTTCATGTCTGCATCAGTGAAGCTTTTAGCTCCACAACCTAACATCTTTTCCTATGCATGTCAATTACTAGGGAGATTACCAAGACACTTCATTGGGAAAGATGTTAGAGCATTTTTAATGACTAAATGGTAATTTAACCCTTATCCTATACTTATAATTAAATAAATAATAATAATAAGTTATTTATTACCACGAGGTGGAAACCTTGAGTAAATAAATAACCATATTATATTTATTTAATTATTTACTAAGTTTTTATTTAATCGGGACATTAATCACCGAAGGCTAATTTAGGATATTAATTAACTGGGCTCTTTTATTTATTTGGGATGGTTGGAATTGTTATTTAAAATGGTCACCTCCTTTAATATTTACTTATAATAGGGTTTTAACCCTATGGTGCATAACAACTCGATATCTTGACATTTTTGAGATATTTGGATTATTAAAAGGCTTATGAAGACTTTGCTGAGAAGAAGTGAGAAGTTGGAGTTGTATTGGGGTAAATTCTTTTTCCTATCAATGAAAAAACACTTGTTGGGTTTTTTACCTCTTTGAATTTTTCCAAAGATAAATATTATGTGTAGTGTGTTCATTGATTTGTGTGCTCCATTTATGCTTTGCTTATTAAATCTCTTCTAGATCCTTTGTGTATTGCTTCATTCAATAATGTCATCATGCTATTAAAGCTAGTGAAGGAGATTTGATTAGAAATAAATTATTTATTATATTAAATAATCAAATTTCAACCTTGAATTCCATATTTGGGAATGGTACAACCCTGTGCCTAAAGAAAAACTGAGAAAATTGTTGAAGAGCCTCTTAATTTATTTTTGAAGTATTTATGGGCTTTAGGGACCTATTGAAGTCCTCTCAAACAATTTAGAGATCACTTGAGGATTTATTAAGCAATTTTTTAATTTTTTTAATCCACATGAGCACTGGTGTATGACTTGTGCACCTAGATAAATTAGAACTATTGATTCTTGGCATGAAACTTCTCACAGAAAGTTTCAATAGCTTAGGAATGCAAAAATAGAAGGATTGCCAAAATTTCAAGGTAAATAGAGTTCTGTACAAAGAGTACTTACCTATGTAAATATTCATGAGGTGCCATTAATTTAAAAGCAAGCTGCATGGATTTTTTTTCATATAGTTAAATTAAAAGTATTTAAAAAATATTATTTTTTTAATTCTTTAAATTCTTCTTGGATCCTATGGCCCCCACTCTTTGTTTAAATATTTTACCAAAAAGATAAAAAGCCAAAAATAGCTTTTTACCATTTCAAAATTACACACATACACACACACACACACAAACACACACACACACACGCGCGCGCGCGCACACACACACACACACACACACACACACACACATTTATGTAATTTTGAAATGGTAAAAAGTTATTTTTGGCTTTTTATCTTTTTGGTAAAATATTTAAACAAAGAGTGGGGGATATATATATTATTTTAAAATTAGCATTAAAAAAAGTAAATATAAGTTTGTGCATGTAAACATTTGAAGAAGTCTACTAGACAAGTTGGTTAGTTTTTTTGGGTAAAAACTTGTAAAGAATAGGTTAAGAGTTAAAATAACTCAACCTATTTTATTTTTTGGTTAATTTTATTTATTTTTGGTCAAATTAATAATAAGATAATCTTTCTTAGATTGCATGCCTTCCTCCTCATGTGAAAACCTTTGACCTATCAACTAGTCCTCCTTTCGACACTTGATCTAGTCTAAACATATGAAAGTATAGTCATCCAACCAGTTGATGTTAATGTTTTGGCACATTATGGATACATTGGAGTAGTACATTTTTAATTTTTAATCCTCCTATTATTGTTTTTACACCTTTTTTAATAATTTTGCCTAGGTGGTCGTTGTGAGCGTGACTCTTTCGACACCTAGAATTGTGCAACTTTATTTCAATTTTTTGATTTGGTTAGAATCTAAATTGTATATCTAAATATAGTTTCATTCTCAATTCAATTTATTTTAAAAAATAGCTCAAAAATTTTCATTTAAAAAGGTTAAATCATAAAATTATTCTTATTTTTAGTGTATTTTATGATACTTGCGACACCTTACTTTATCACATATTTGTAAAAATTTCTTGCCTTATCAAACATTAATTTGAATCAATAGTGTGTATTTACTTTTTTAAATTTGTTTTAATTATCAATAAATTTGAAATTCAAAATTAAAAGTTTATTTCTTAATCTTTTGGATACTATCATGTTTAAAGGGAAATCATGGCTTCGCCTCACTTTTCCTTAAGCAAATCCCAAATACTTAATGAAAATAACTATAACATATGGAAAATTCATGTTAAATCTAAATTCATGGCTCATAAATTATTAAATATTATTATTAGGACTGAGAAAACCCCTTCTGGACGTCATATGATCCATGAGCTTACCAATGCATTTCAACAAAAATCACAAGAAGCTATGTCCATTATCTTGCAAAGTGTTAAGGATGAATTCCTTATTCACATTGGTAATCAGGAATCTCCTTGTAAATATTTAAAACTTATTGAATCCATGCATGAGGACACTCATCTCTCAAATATCATTAAGATAATTCTTGAATTACTAACAACACCTATGAAGGGTGATGAAAAAGTTGTGAATTTTTTAGCTAAAATTAGAAAAATTAAAGATTAGTTAGATGGTTGTAATTATAATTTGATTCAAGATCAGCTACTTTATTTTATCATTCAATTAAATATTCATAATTTTTTTATAAATTTCATTTCAATTTTAAATTCTAAGTATCAAACTAAACAAGACATCCCTGACCTTACCACCTTATTTGCTATCCTGATTTAAGAAGAGCAAGTAATGACTAATTTTTATTATAAAAAGCATGCCACTCAGAGTCTTCTCATCTTAAATAATGTTTATGATAACAATAAAAAATAAAAATCTAACCCTAACTTTGGTAAAGGCAAAAATGGGAACACAAAAATTGGTAATAAGAATCATAAACCTAAATTCAATAGAAATTGTAATTTGTGTTGTAAATTTGATCATAAAAAGGAAATATATTATAAAAACAAGAATATAATTAACAATCAATCTTCTAAAAGTAACAAAGGGAATAAAACTAATCAAAATAAATAGAAGAATCAAAACCCTAATCAAAATAATAATCAGGATCATAATGCTATTGCTTTATATGATGCTTTATTTGTTTCAAATGAAAATGAGTGGATTTTAGATAGTGGTGCATCACATCATATGGCATACTTATTTGATATTTTTTTATGATTCTAGAGATATCTCTAAAATAATTTACTTAGGAGATAAATCATTTTTAGAAGCAATTAAAAATGGAAAAGCAAAACATTTAAATGTTGTTATTAATGATATTTTTTATGTACCTAAGCTTAAAAAAAATTTGCTATCTTTTTCTCAAGTTACTAATGATAATTTTATTGTAACATTGCTTAAAGATAGTTGGTCCATTAGAAATCAATTTTGTTCCTTGATTGCTAAATGTGTTTAAAAGAATGGTTTATATATCTTCTCTCTTTCTTCTACATTTTACTTTCATTGCATAATAAGAATGAATCTCAGTTATGACATGAAATATTAGGACATGTTAATTTTATAAGTTTAAATGATATGTTTGTGAACAATATTTTTATTGGACTTATTTTTATCCCCTCTAATAATGAAACTTGTGAGGGTTGTTTACATCGTAAACAACATACTAACCCCTTTCACAAGAATCATGATGCAAATGCCTCTCATCCTTTAGATTTAATTCATAGTGATGTTGTAGGACCTCTTGAAGTTGTATCTCTTAATAGTTATTTATATAATTTTATATTTATTGATGATTATACTAGAATGATCGAGTCTTATTTCATTAAAAATAATTATAATGTTTTGTCTAAGTTTAAAGAATTTAAAGCTTATGTTGAAAATACATCTAATTTTTATATTAAAAGATTAAACACTGATAATGGTGGAGAATATGTTAGTAAAGAGTTTGATTCTTTTTGTAGTAGTTTTAGTATTTAAAGCGAATTAACAACTCCCTATTCCCCTTGGTCAAATGGTATTGCTAAAGAAAAAATCGCACCATCATAGAAATGGCTAGGACTATGTTACAATCTATAAAAGTTCCTAAGTTCTTATGGGCCAAAGCCATTAACACTATTGTTCATATTATTAATAGAGTCCCTACCAAAACCTTTCATCTTTCTACCCCTTTAAAAATGTGGATTAAGAAGAAACCCAATGTGTCTCATCTTAGGATTTTTGGTAGTCCTGCTTCTATCTTTGTCCTTAAAGTTAAAAGGAAAAATCTTGACCCCACTTCCTATTCTTGTATTTTTATAGGATATGGAGGTAAGATAAAAGGTTTAAAATTGTATTATCCCTCTAAACATCAAATTATTGAGAATATGAATGTTCATGTTCTTAAATTTTTTTTTTATGAGCCCTCTGTGGATCCTCCTTAGTGTTCTTCCATTGATGATCCTGACTCGCATGTTTTTCCTTGTGATGAAATGGATGACTTTGAGGAAGTTGATCCAGTTATGGATAATTTAGAGTCTGAGGAACCCCCCAAGTTTCATGTTCAATCTAAAAGACATAAATGGGTAGAATCCCTAATCCAATCTTCTAATGTTGATAGTCATAATAAACTAACTAGAAATCAACTTTTTTATCATGCATTAATGAATATGTATGAATATGAACCTCAATATTTTGAGGAAGACATGCAAGATAATAGATGGAATGTTGCTATGTAAGCTGAATATAATGCCTTAATGAAAAATCAGACTTGGGATCTTGTCCTTCCTCCACCTAAAAGACATATTGTCAGTTGTAAATGGTTGTATAAGATCAAATATAATTCAATTGGTAAAATTGATAAGTTCAAAACTAGATTAGTTGCTCATGGGTTTACTGTTAGACTTCTTATTACTCTTACAGCCTAAAATGGTTGGGTTATCCACCAAATAGATGACAAGAATGCATTTCTAAATGGTGTTTTAGAAGAAGAAATCTATATGACTCAACCTAAAGGTTTCTTTGACCTTAATAAATAAAATTATGTATGTAAGTTAAAGAAATATTTGTATGGTTTGAAACACAATATTTGAGTTTGGTATTCTAATATTACTTCTTTTTAAAAAAAATTAGGTTTTTCTAATTGTTATTTAGATAATGATCTCTTTGTTAAAGTTGAAAATGGTCATTTGATTCTAATTATATTATATGTTGATGGTTTGTTGATTATTAGTGATTTAATTAGTTTAATTCATAAATATAAGGATAAACTAAGTCAAATGTTTGAAATGATTAATTTGGGCATTCGACATCATTTTTTTAAGAATGACTATATTTCAAGATAAAAATTATATTATTGTATCATAATCTTAGTATGCACATAATTTTCTTATTAATTTTAACATAATTGATTATAAATCTACCACTACTCCTATTAAAGATGGTATTAAACTTGATCCTAAATCTACACATAAAAAAGCTAACCCTACTTTCTATAGACAACTTATTGGAAGTTTGATTTTTTAGACAACTTATTGGAAGTTTGATTTATCTACCCATTACTAGGCCAGATATTTCATATGTTGTCAGTGTTACTTCTAGATGTCAGTGTTACTTCTAGATTTATGCAAGATCCTTATCTGGATCATTGAAAATTAGCTAAACATATTCTTTATTATATCAAAAGAATAATTAATTATGTTATATTTTATTTTTCTTTTGATAATGCTAAATTATATGGTTATTATGATGCTGACCATGTTGATGATACTTTAGATCAAAAATCTACTTTTGGATATGTGTTTAAATTTGGTGTAGGTGCTATCACTTAGAGCAACAAGAATCAACCTACCGTCTTTCTCTGTTTTACAGAAGTAGAGTATAGAAGTGTTATGGAAGCTGCTAAAGAAGCCATGTGGCTATGAAGGTTGTTGAAAGAACTTCATTTGGATGTTTTTCAGAGTACTATTCTTCATTGTGATAACCAAAATTGTATAACTCTGATGAAAATTCTAGTGCAACACTAAAAAACTAAACATATTGAAGTTCATATGCATTTCATCCAATAGAAAGTCCTTAATGGTGATAGTAATCTACAATTCTATCTTACTAATGAACAAATGGTACACATCTTCACAAAGCCACTTGGTGCTACCAAGTTTTGTTAGTTTCATGCAATGTCAGGCCTCTTAGAGTTGCCATTAAGGGGGAGTGTACATGACAATGCCACCTCCTAATGGTCATTTATTACTCCTCATTTGTAAAGCATTGTAAAAACTTCATGTGGAAGTTATTTGATTTAGTTAAACTTTGTGTGGAAGTTTTACTTTTGTACCCCAATACATTAAAAGTATATTTTGTAATGGACATCTTTATGTTATAAAAGGCTCCAAAGATGCTTAGTGATTTTTTGAAGAGAAATAGTGAGATGTAATCTCACAATCATGCTAGTCTAAACTTACTTTTGAATAGGTTATGAATTATAATTCTTTTTGTTTCAAAAAATGACTTTTAGCATAATGAAGGTTTCTAAATCCTTCAAATTTTTTACATAGTATAATTTTTTTATGGTGATTGACATTTATTGCCACTTAGCATTAAGGGGGAGTGTTAGAGCATTTTAAAGAACAAGTGGTAATTTAACTCTTAGCTTATACTTATAATTAATTAAATAATAATAAGTTATTTATTACTATGAGGTGGAAACCTCATATAATTAAATAACCATATTATATTTATTTAAGAATTTATTAATTTTTTATTTAACTGAAACATTAATCATCAAATTTTTTTTCAGGATATTAATTAATTGGGCTCTTTCATTTATTTGAGATGGTTGGACCCATTATTTACAATGGGTCACCTCACTTCAGACTTACCTATAAATAGGGTTTTAACCCTATGGTGAATAACAACTTGATTTATTGACATTTGCGAGATATTTGAATTATCAAAAGGCTTGTGAAGACTTTGATGATAAGAACTGAGAAGTTGGAGTTGTATTGAGGTAAATTGTTTCTCTATCAATGAAAAATCACTTGTTGGGTTTTTTTTACCTCTTTGAGGTTTTTCTAAGATAAATATCATGTGTAGTGTGTTCATTGATCTATGTGATCCACTTATGTTTTTCTTATTAAATCTCTTCTAGATCCTCTATGTATTACTTCATTCAATAATTTCATCAAAATATTTCAAAGATAGTGAAGGTTTGCATTGACAAATACCACTTCAAAACACCCTTTGTTGATAGGATTCAAAGAGATTCATTTTTATAAGTACTTTATTTAGTCCTATAAATAATTTTGGTCTGAAGGATGTAAAAAAATTTCATCATCATTAATAGGGTATTTGAGTACCTTTTCAATAACAATATTATCCTACCAATATCTTACAACAATGAAAATTTTCAAAGTAATGTTGGCTGGTTTTTTGACATAGGCAAAATAAGGGGTTATAAAACCTTCTCATTTTGATCTAATGGAATATGGATTATCAAAAACCTACCAAAAACTTGAAAATATTTATAAATATAAAATGAAAACATAGTTAAATGGTCTCTTGTATAGAAAAATAAAATTTTCAAAATTAAAACTTGAAATAGAATTTCTATTTTCAATAGTTATAGATTTATTAATTTCAATGAGCTGATCATTCTCTATGAAAAGAAAAAACAATTCATCATAGATTTGGCTGAGGTCCAAATTTATAATGAAACAATGCAAATTTTAAAGATGATGAATTGATTTTGATTCATTGAGTAAGAATAACAATAATGAAAAGTGAGAAAATAATTAAATAACAAAAAAATATTGAATTCCCAATTCATTTTTCACAAACAAAATAAATATTGATGTAAAAATAATCCCAAACATTCAAGAGAGATTATTCAAGAGTGAAATTCATTCATGTAACAACACTGAACTTAACATATGCTCAAAATAATATTAAAATGCAAGATAACACGATAATTTCATCACCAAAATTGTGTAGAGATAAATTCTGACAAACCTTCATTTTCCACAAAAAATCAATTAAAGATTTATTATGTTCATTTTTAGTTATATAATTTGAAACACCCCCTTTACCAAAAACATACATCTTATAATCTTGATAAACCAAATCTACATAAGACAAATTCACTAACCTTTTAAATCCCACAAAATTGAACAATAGCATTCAACTAAGAGTTGATTATGGGAATCTCTTCCCAAACATTCTCCAACAACTCTTTAATCCTTTCAAATTTATAACCAATATAAATTCATATTCTTTAATAAATTCCTATCATATCCTTTCATCTTAGTAACAATCTATCCATGTGAAGTGAAAATACCTTGAAAAACTTCTTTAGAGAGACACTCATATTTAGGAGTTTTTGAACTGAGTGAAGTAATAATTAGAAATTAGTTCAATGGACTTGGAAACAAAAGAAGAAACTTGTTTCCCCATCTTAACTAGGAGTTCACTTGAGTAAGCTCCACTGATTGTGTACCTATGTAATCATTGAGGATATTGACCTCAAATTATGAGAATGCTGCTACATGAGGTTACAAAATTTTGTATACATTGTGAGCTTCCTTTACAAATTTCACTTTACTTTCTACTTCACTTGAACAACAATAATAATTTATCAAATTTATTTAAATCAACCAAGATTCAGAAAAAATTGTGACCAAAAAAACCTAATCTTTTCCTTCCTTTTGCCTTTCAATTGTCAAAAATCTAAACAGCTAAACCATAGTTTTTAATCTATTTTAATCTCTGTTCATTTTTTTAAATATATTTTGATACAAATAAAAGTAATTTATATGGTAGTTGGGAAGATGAGAATAGTCCATCTTAAGGTGTCAAGCTGGGTGCATTTACCATATTCATTTGTGTTTAACAGAGCTTATCATTATTGATGTGTGTCATGTTCACATTTGATGTGAAGTCTATCTTATGTAGTATTATTACCAAGGTGTGATGTATTATGTGTACTACATTTAATATAGAAATTTAATTTGTAGTCATCCTCACATGTGAGAAGGTGGGGTGTAATTAAGGGAATTATCCAATCTCACGTTTCACTCAGCTAGTAACAATATCTCACCACCTCTTGCTTTTCCTATCTAAATAACTTTTATGTCCATGTGAAAAGTTAGATTAAAACTTAGAGTCATCTCTAATGATAATGGATATGTACCTTTTTAAAGATTTTTGTTTTAGTACAATCATTTTTGGTTGCACATATGTAAATTGCATATTCAGATGTGTAATACAATTTATTTTTTGCTGGTAAATATTTTTATATGATCTGAGCATGATTTTGTGGATGGATGTATTCATTATGGAGCTCTACCTAGTATTCCCTCCTTATTTTTAGTATGGAATCTTAACTATATTAAATTTCACTTCATATTGGATTTGGATCTGCAATCTCCATGTCACATTGTTTTAGGTTTAGTTCTTTCTTTGATTATATTCTCATTATTTACAAATAAATATGGAGTTATATTGAATATATTACTACAATGATTCATTTTTGAGTATTTTTTGTGCATATCAGACATTTTAATTACATTAAACATGCTAAAAGAAGTCAATTCTAACTTGTGTTTCACCTGGATCAGACACTATGAGCTCATTTGCCAAGGCATTCAAATAACATTTTACACAAATCTGAAAATTTTACAGTTGTAAAAATGGTCCAACAAAGAGGAAAATGACATTTTTGTCTCATCTAGTATGTTATCAAGACCAAATTTTGCATTTTTTTATTAATTCACAATAATTAATTAGCTATCATATTTAATTATAAATTCAATATGAGTTTGTTGTTAGGGTGATTTTTTTCACCTTGCCTTTTTTTTTGAGATCTGCACAATTGTTGAATTCATCACTCTCAATTGAGGATTTATGTTGTTATTTTTTTCACACCTACCAAATTAACACTTTTAAAGACATTGATTTATTTTGTCTTCACTCCTTAATTAGTAGTACAGGGGGTGTTGTGTATTGCCATTGCTTCTTAGTTGTTCGAGTATACTATGCACCTTGTGTTTGTTCATGTATACTATGTAGATGCAAGCATCGGTATAAAAATTTAGAATATTATTTATAAGACATATTTGGAGGTATTTAAATTTATAATATCATCTCTGAGCCATCTTTGGTGGGATCAAAATTTATATCAATCTTTGACCCAACATTATTTGATGGTATCAAAATTTAGAACAATTTTTGAGCCAACCCTCTTTATTGTATTTTACCATGTATTTTGGTTAGATGGAACACGTATTGTTATTTATGCAGCTAGATTTATGAAAAATAAATTTCATTCATTCCTTTATAGGCTTTATTAGATTTAACAATCATCTACATTGACTTGAATCATTGTTCTTTTTGCTCTATCATTATACATGAATACCTCATTAGGCCTAGTTATCAAGACCCATACTTATGAGCTTAGTTTTTTTCTCTTTTACCATATCACCTAAACTAATATTCAAGGGAGGTGTTAGTGTGCCATTTATTCTTGATTTGAAGTCCACCTTATAATGTTTTTACTAGGGTGTGATGTATTATGTGCACCACATAGTTAATATACATATTTAAGTGGTAATTATTCTCGCATGTGTGAGAATATGAGGTGTAACTTGGGAAATAATGCAATCCCACTTTTCACTCAACCAATAACAATATTTCATTCACCTATTGATTTTCCTATATAATGAACCTTTGTGTTTTTGTAGAAAGTTATATTGGATCTTAAAGTCATTCCAAAGTTGGCGGAGATTTAGTATGTTAGAGAGTTATGTTCTCGTATAATTATTATTGATTGTACATATATACATTGTATATTCATATAGTGTAATATAACATGTTATTTGATGGTGAATCTCTTTCTATGATTTAAGCATAATTGTGTGGGTGGATTTGTTTGTTGTAGTGTTTTCCTACCTCCCCCTTGCTCCTCATTTCTTATATGGCATCACAACTATTTTAATTTTAACTAACATCTATTTTATCAAAGAAATACATTAACAATATTGTTGACTCACCTCCATTGACAACCACCCTTGTTTCCACAACTTTAGGGGTATGTTAAAATATACTTCCTACTCCAAATTTTCTATGCAATTATTGTTGAACAATAATGTGAGTGTGAGGATAATAAGATGAGAAAACTATCTTAGCAGTAGGGACCAATCTTGGGGAGCATAGTTATTAGGTGCACAAGTTTCCATTTTTTTTTGTAAACTATGATTACTAAGTGGTTGATGAAACATAAAATATTACCACCCCAAAATTAATGCAAATGAATTATATTATTATTCTTAATTATTTTATTGCGTATTGAATGTTATTTTTTAAAAACAAAATTTTATTGAAAAATATTTCAGTTTACTATAGAAAGGGTCAATAGGTGAACATGGTCCACTAGTTGAAATGGGATTTGATTATATAATACCCCATATATGCCATAGCACTACCCAATAGTTATCATTGCAATTGTACTATTAGGTACTATTGGCACTTCTCCTCTCCTAACTCAAGTTTCAAATTTTAAGTTATCATTTCCAATAAAATAGAAAAAAGAAAAGCTCCAAATAATTCGTTAATTAAAAAGAAACTCTTACATTTATTTTTTTAGATTATATAAATTAAAAAACATAAAAAAATTCAAAAAACTTAAAAAATGATGAAACAAAAAAAAATTAGAAAATCTTTAGCCATAAAAAAAATACACACAAAATTGTATGTAAGCAAATTCATATTAGCTAAGGTGGATATGTAATGAGGTATGTTAGCAATATATTTTATTTTTTATTTTTTTAGGGTTTTAATTTTTAATGAAAAATTTAAATTTGAAAATATAACATTTTTTAATGTCTTTTTGGATTTAATGTATATTTTTGCAACTATTTTTTTTACTAGTATTTCTCTCCATTCTTTTAATTTTTTTAGATTTTTAATCAAAACCCTAACCAAATTTTTGTCATACACTAATCATTTTTTTTTGTTTGATATGAATTTTCATAGATTCCATTAGCTTTTAACTCAGAGCAATCCTATAATATTTTCCATTTTTTATTTAGTTTCATAGTCATTTTTATTGTTATTTTTTTTTGTTTGGGAAAAAAATGAATAATGAGTGTATTTTTTAGCTAAGCCTCAATTTCAAGCTTTTAGATTCTTTATCATCAATCTTAGATAGTAATTCAGAACAATATTCAACTTTACCTATAACAAGCAATCCCTTGTCACATGAATTTGTTGAATAAACACTTCAATTTAGTGCAAAATGTTGTGCTAGTAATTGTGATAGAGTAGAAGCTAGAGATGTGACATAGTAGAAGCTTGTGAGATTCTAGATAATGCCATTCTTTGAGTGTTTTATCAAATATAAAAGAAGTCACAAAAAATTAGGATTGTTGTTGAATACACAACTATCAAATATTCATCATTTATGGCCACTAATGATATTAAAGATAATGCTACTTATTTGGAATATTTATAACAATGAAAGAAGTCAATGATCTCATTAATAGACCCTAAATATTCATTTGAAAATAAAATTTTATCTTCCTATTGTGATAGAGTGTCATACCATATTCATGCTCGTTCCACCAAATATTATGTAAAAGGCATTGTTTTGACATTTAGTATAGTTTCTCTTCTTAGATATAGAAAATATTATTCAAAATATACTTATCTGTATAGTTATTCAGAGTGTTACACCAAAAACCTTGAGGTGACATGATTACACTATTGTGACGCTGTTCCTAACTTTTACATTCTTAATATTAATAATTTGTGGCTAGAGAGTACATACACAAAATTTCCCTTGTAATAATTTGTGAACTAGAAATTACTTGATATGGGGGATTCTAAGTATTCTTACATGGGTGAGTCTGATGGTCCACATTCAGATGTAAAATATTAAGTCCTATCAGTACCAACTATATTAGAATATGGCTCCACACTTTTTGTTGAGGACACCACTAAACTTAACATTGGTATTTCTGATGATCCTAAGATGATTAAATTGGGTGTGTCCCTCACTGAAGAGGAATGTGAGTTCATTATTATCATTTAGAAATAATTCAATGACATATTTTCATGGTCTAATACATATATTCTAGGGATAAATCAATTTATAGTAGTACATCACCTTATTGTGCACCAAAATGCCAAGCTAATTAAATAAAAATTATGAAAAATTCATCGCTACATTGTTATACTAGTAAATAAAGAACTAGAGAAATTATTGGGAGTAAGTTTTATTAGACCAATTGATTACTCAGAATAGATTTCTAATATTGTCCCAGTCAGTAAGAAACTAGTTGGTATTCACTTATGAATAAATTTTAGGGATATCAACAAGGTATGTCCTAAAGATGACTTATTCTTACTTAACATTGACATGATAGTGGATTCAATAGTAGGGTACATGATACTATCTATTATGGATGGCTTATTAGGATATAATGAGAAAAAGACACTTGAGGATCAACACAAAACAATGTTCACCACTCGGTGGGAAACATTTAGTTATCAAGTGATGTTGTTTGACTTAAAGAATGTTGGCGCTACCTACCAATGTGAAATGACTATCATATTCCATGACATGATGCTTGACATTTTTGAGGACTATGTAGAGCATATTTTAGGAAAATCACGTACATGTGTAGGACACCACAAAGTTTACAAATAATATTTGATAGACTTCATGAATATATGTTGCACCTCAATCCAAATAAGTGTATGTTTAGCATCATGATAGATAAATTTCAAAGCTTTATTATTTCCCATAGGGGCATTGAAGTTGATTTTTATAAAGAGAAGGCCAACATGGAAATACCTCCTCTTCCTAATTTTGAACAACTTCATAGTTTTCAAGGCAATATCCAATTTATTCATAGTTCATCACATA
Organism: Torreya grandis; assembly: GCA_037957365.1. Lineage (NCBI taxonomy): Eukaryota > Viridiplantae > Streptophyta > Pinopsida > Cupressales > Taxaceae > Torreya > Torreya grandis. The sequence continues at coordinate 11,177,900 of JARHVA010000015.1, forward strand.
ACTCGTTGATCAATATCATCCAATCACTCACCTTTTAAATAAGGTTATCACATTCCAATGGAATCATTAGTTTCAACAATCCTTTGAGTAACTATAAATCTATTTATAAAACCCACCAATGTTAACCCCATCATCAGGGACTATTTCAATATTGAAAATCATCAGGGACTATTTGTCTGCCTATCCCTATTTGCTTGTCAGCCATGACACCCTTTGCCACAAATTCCATAAAATCTACTTCTTAACCATCCTTGGATCCATGAAGTACATGTAATCCCTTACACATTACATGAATGCCTCAAATTTACCCACTCTAGGATGGAGGTCACTATTTCTAATAACTTATTGTCATATCAATATTATAAAAATCTCAAAGCTAAGTATGAGAACTATAATTCCTAACACAATTTATATCCAAAAAGACAAACATATATCTCATGAATATCCCAAATCTAATTTATTGATCCAAGTAACCATGTGTCCACTTCTTCTGCTCTACCTCACCAAATTTTTGATCCAAGTAATTATATTTGAGAGGAAGAAATTATATTGCATATTATATATTGGTGAGAAGAGGGCATGAGCATTCCTAACATTATAATTATTTTTGATAGATAACAATATAGACAAAGGGGGATTAACTTTAAGGTATTAAAGGATTTGATAATATTGTAAATCTCTTGTGTACATCAGAAGTTCACAAGATTATATTATGTGATCTTCTTCAAAAAGCCAAAGTATCAAATGATATTGATCCCACTCAATTCCATGTACTTGTGTGACATATCTCCCCATATTAGTAACTTATATTATATTAGAGTGACATGGCATCCCTTGGTCCCTCACACAATAATCACTTTTATATTAAATCCATCATTTCTCATCATAATCTCAAGTGGGTTCTCATAGATAATCATTCATTGTTAAACATTGCTTCTTTGAAACTAGTTAAACACTTGGGGTATACTTCAACCAATATGTAGTCGTATATCATTATGATCAAGTTTTACAATAATGTAGAGAGAAAATCATCAGGTAGTATTTGTTTGCCTATCCTTATTGGGATTGTCAACCATGACACCCTTTGCCGCATCATAGATATGGAACTTCCATAAAATCTACTTCTTGACCATCATAGGAGCCATGAAGTGCATGCAATCCCTTCCACATTACACCAATGTCTCAAATTCCCCCATTCTAGAATGGAGGTCACTATTCCTAACAATTTGTGTGTGTATCAATATTGCAAAAATCTCAAAACTGAGTATGGTAAATATAATTATTTTCTTAACATAATTTTTAACCAAAAAGGATAAACGTATAGCTCATAAATCTCCTAAATCTAATTATATTGATCCAAATGACCATGTGTCCACTTCTTCTACTCTGCCTCCCAAAATTTCTTTTCAATTTACCATTGAAGATAAGGGCACTAACATGTATAACATCCATGATGCTTTCCATATTGATAAGTTTCCTAAGTCTCCCAAATCCCATAGTAGACCCAAATCTACGAAATCCCATGTCAAACCTAACATGGTATGAAACAAAAATATTAATTCTTGTAAAAAAGGGCTACTTCTATTTGTTAAAGATAATTTTCCAAATTAGGACCAATCCATAGGTTCTTAACAGTCCTATCTATATGGTGATGGTTTTTCTTCTTGATACCAAAGCTCTATAAACCATTCCCAAGAGAATCATGGAAAATCAAGCTTACAAAGGCAAAGGCTTGGGGGAAAATAAGAAATGTGTTCTTGATCTTGTCCCTTCAACTAAACATAAAGGAATCCATGTATTGGATACACATTAACTAGGGGCGACCCCTCATATATTGAGAGTGATACAACTTTGATGTCTTGCAAAGTTTCTGTTGACAACAACACAAAGTCCTATTATGGAATATGTGATGAATTAGTTGACATAAACCTCTTAGATACCAATTCTATATTTATTATTACATCCTAAATTACCCTTTCCCTCAATTATCTCAAACTAAACAATTGGGACCAACAAAATCATATTACAACATTGGATGCATTCCAAAATGAAGAGTTAAGTTTTGAGTTCATGGGTCTGAGAGATAGTTTTCTAATTAGTGATCACAAATAGTGATTTGAATTCACATTGGACCCTAATACCTAATTTGGGGATTAGGTGAAGTTTTTTGATGAAAAATAAAATAAAACATTGATATCCATTAGTGAAAACTGATTTGTAATGCTTTTAGATTAGGGTAAAAGTAAATAAAAATATGAGTCCCTTAGTGAAAACTTGTTTTAGGTGCCATTGGATGGGGAAATTCACTATCATCCTTAGGAAACTCATGGTCCCATAATTCCACACATTACATTTGGTTTAGATATCAGTTTAGATGAATAATGAGTATTTGAGTAAATAGTTCAATACTTCCCTGAAACATTTGTTAATTGGTCATTACCTGGTATGGGGTATTCTGATTATTCTTACATGGGTGAGTATGATGGCCCACATTCAGATGCAAAAGATTAATTCTTGTCGGTACCAATTATATTTGAAGATGGTTCCACACTGCTTGTGGAGGACACCACTGAAGTTAACATTGGTACTACTAATGATCCTAAGATGATTAAATTGGGTGCATCCTATTGATGATGGAATTTATACCATCAAAAAATCAACCTTTTTACCTATTGCAAAGGTTAAAATAGAATTATACTAGTTTAATCATCAAGGTTTAAATGTTCAACAAAGATCTTAAAGATGTAAGGTTTTTTTTATATGTTCTTGGAAGTAATCAATAAGTTATCACATGCAACTTATTCCATTATAACAATCATAAATACACTTTAACAAATCATGAATCAGTTAAGATGAGAATCCGTAATCTATTCTATCTGACAAAGAGAACCTATGAGTTAGATAATCTCTTGAAAAATATAAATCTAATTCAGTAAATATTTATATATTCAATAATATTTTGCTTCTTGTTGAAATATTATCCAATTTATCTCCAAACAAAATAGAAATATAAGAGACAGATTTAAGAAAAAGATAAATTATTAAAACATGTAAACAAGAGAGAGAGGTTAACAAGCTAATAACATAAGCAAACAACTAAGAAAAGGACAAAAATCTATTAAAGCTATAACATCTAATTAAAATAAGCTATTTTAATCAAACACAAACTCGAAATATAATAAAACTAAGGACTAAAAGTTTAAATAAATAATTTAAACTAAAACTAAATAGGAGTTATTCTAATAAATGATAAAATAACTGCTAAAAGACTAGCTTAAAGAAAACATAAAAGACTACTAATTGGAAACCTAATAAATTAAGAAACTATTAAGAAAAACACTAAACAACTAAAAGTCTAGAAATAAAACTGAAGAAAGATCAAAATAAAATAAACAATATATTACTAACTAACCAAAGAAAGAAAAAGAATTGGACTAAGTAACTAATAAACAACTAAATAGAAATGTAGCTAAACTTAAGAGAAAAGAGAGTAACCATAAACAAAAGTAAAACTAGATTAAATATAAATCTAAAGTTAGAATTATATTAAAATTAGAATCAAAATAGATTACAATAAAGCATGTGAGTCTCGAAGGAGAGTCATCTTAGCAGGAAGAGATAACTTTATTGAGAAACCAACATTCTTCTTTTACAAAGACTTGAATGACAACTTTAAAATCAAATAGATCAATGAGATGTCATAAAATAACAAAATAGTCATCATTATTTAGGCTGAATACTTGGAATCTATTCATAGGATTACAAATAACGATCATAAAAAAATGTTAAGCTTTAGCAAACTTCAGATAATTAGTATTAAATGATAAATAAAATTGGATATATATGTGTTGCATAAGCAATTACTCAATCATCAGATAAAATACCATTGGGTCTATCTGCAAGAGTTGTACTATCTCAAAGAAGTTGTATAGAAATAAGAAAGATGAATGATTGACTTCAAAAAATATATCTAAGTCCTCAATACCTATTGTTATTTTTCTATCTTCAAATGAGTCTTTGATCTCTTCTTATACCTTCAAACTTACTTGCAAATAAGTTATAAATAACTTTAGTTAGTTATTGGTTTATGTTAACTAATTGAGTTTTAAAAAAGTCAATTAATAATAATAATTACTGGTTAAGAACAAATTTTATTAAGACTTAAAAATTCCTAATTGATCAAGTTTATTAAATATAGAGTGGGGGTACTGATCTCAATGGGTGGGAACTTCAATTGATTAATAATATAATATAATACACATTTAAATTATAAAATAAATAAGTTAAAGGTTAATAAATCCTATTTATATTAATCCATAATGCATGTTGAATAACTTAAGCATATATATATATATATATATATATATATATATAATCTCAAAATTCCAAATTTGTTGCATTTTCAAAATTTATCAAAGATCTAAAAACTAAAGTATCAATTTGAAGTATCAAATTCTGTCATAAAAAATTAAGCATAAAACAAAAATTCTATCCCTTGGATGACCAATAATCATCAAAATAAAAAATTACTTCAATTACATGTTTGTCTTGTTCATGAAGAGGAACATTATACTCCATCTTTGTAGCAAGAAATGACACCAGCCTTGTTCTTGAATCAGTCATACTATCATCAATCTCTAGCTTTATCTTTTTAACATCCTGACCTCCATAGGTGTATCAGGCTCTGACTGACTTTCAGCTCTCTTTTATGTAGTGGAAGGTGGAATGTCCATTATCTTTCTTCTACTTACATAGCCTTGAATTCCCAAATTTAACCTTTCAGATCTTAAAATAGACTCACTATGGGCAGCAACTAGACTCAACCTTTTACATTTTATAGCAGATTCTACATAGGAAAGAGAAGGTACATCTGAAGGAATGGCCAAATTGTTATAGTTTAATAGCATGGATAGTCTCGATTACAAGTTGTGTGGCTTGATTTGCAGGCAAAGGATTAACAATTAGCTTAATTTTTTCAACATTAGAAGGCTGAAGTGATAAGTGTTGAGGGTCATGATCCAAATGGTGAGATGAACTACTTTGAGAAGGGGTTTAGGCTCTAGACTTATGTCCAAATTTTTTTTTACCTATATATCATCTATATCCTCTATTTACTAGATTAGTAGGCAAATTACTTATGATATCCCAAAATTCAAGATTAGAAGCATCAAAGTGTATGGACATTCTTATTCCCCTATGAAATCTAGGGCCAAAGTTTTTTGCACATAAACCATCCCTATGAAAACCTATGTTAGGATTTGGTTGTTTAGTATCACTATTGGAACTATGTCCCCATCCCCTATTATCATTATTTCTTATTGAAATATGTTGGTCCCACCTTGACATTATGATCAATCTAAAATATAATAATTAATTTTAAGATTGGGAAACAAAAAATGTCTAAAAGAAATAAGACTAAAAACTACTACATCTCAATAAACTGAAACTGAACCATATCATAAACTGAAATTCATCTAACTGTATCAAAATCAACTGAAATTTGTAACCAATATCACAATGTCATAAAATACTTCACTAAAATTCTAAATGTAAACCAAAGTATTTGTCATAATATCCCACTGATTCATCAACAAATATTTTTACTAAAAATTTCCCAGCACATTACTTTCAAATGAAAGCTGAAACTGTTATAATTTGTTTCAAAACCTAAACTTTAGATAAATATCAAATTTGTCAAGCAACTGATCTAATCAAATAATTATTATTTTGATATCCAGTCTAAAAAAAACACACAAATTTTGATATTGAAATCTAACAAAAACCTCATTGTATCTATCATCTTAGCTAACAATTTGTAAATGAAACCTTCAAACTACCCATCTATATATCAATAATATTTATTAAAATATCATTTGCAAATGGCCAACTATATAATTACTTCATATTTCCTCTATGAAAAGCCATTTTGTAAAAATCTTCAACAAATGAGAAAAATAAAGACTCAAATAGAAGAAATGTCCATAATCTCAGATTTTGACCAACTCAATAAGGATACCAATTAACCTTTTTTTAACTGTCATCCGTCAAAGCATTCATTCTAAAAAGAAGAATATCAACTTAAAGGAAAAACCATTGAATCATACATCACCAAAATGACATGCAGAGTATTTCATCATTATTTCAAATATCACCAAAACCTCAACTATAATGAAGAAAACCTCAAGCTTCATTTTTTCCAGAACTATTTCTAACGATACAAATAGTAGATTCCTCAAATATGCTTAAGAAAATCATTGAAACTCTACAAATGTCTCATGCATTTAGACTTAAAATGATTTTCTCAATCTATAATTTTCCATTATTTAAAACCCAACTTCGAACCAAATAAATTTTATCCTTTTACAGATAAAAAAATATCAAAATCAAAAGATTATCATGCATGTTGAGCAAATTCTCAAAAAAAAAATTATTGAATAGATAGGAGATGAACAAACAAGAACCCTTTTGTATATATGCTAATGACAACTAGGAGACCTTAAACTCCATTTTTTTAGTCATAAATCTATGCATAATTAATAATATCTTAATCATATAGACAACAAATTTCTCAAGCCATCTACATGCAGACAAATGCATAAGATTTCCTTGAATATTAGCCCACATTTATTCATTAAAACCATTAAAAATCAAATTTAATCTCCCAAGAATAACCATTTAGACTAAAATTATTCTTGTTCATGCAACAAAGCGATGAATTTCTTCATGATATTGCAAAGCTTGTAAAGAAATCACAGATAACTTAATTTTTTTCTATGCCAAATGAACATACTTGTTTTATGCACCTTGAAATTTCCTCACCCAATATTCACATCAAATATTTCATAGTAACCTTAAAGATTATCCGACCATAACTCTAGTTCCATATCAAAGCTTGCGAGAATGAAACAATAGCCAAGAAAAATCAACACTTATATTTGCCAATTTACCTTTGTAATGAATTCAATGACGTGCCCAAATTATATTGGCTTACATTCACCAATGTACCTTTACCAACTTTGGTAAGTTATTTGTCAGAATAAACAAACTTAGAGATAACTAATCCTTCACACTAAATATCTGCTAATTTCCATTGTTTGAGGGAAAGACCATTTCACATTAAATTCCGTTATCACCAAATATTCATGCTAATCTCAAAACTTTGAGACCATACCTTGACATTTAATGTTCATGCCAATTCACAATGCCTCGATGTCCATCTTTGTCAACCAATCTCCACCTCATAAACCAACAGATGCATTGAGCTTGCTTTGTAATCGATCGAAAGGGCCTTAAGACTTAATGAACTATACAAACTTCATGATGGACGTTATATGTTCTTAATTGCCAATTCTTTTAACATCATTGTCTTAAGTTACACCATGTAAATTATGATAGGCCCTTTGAATTATTTAAATATCTTAAAGCAATCAAACATTAGTATATATTACTTTAACTTCAAATAAACATCATGTCATCAATATTTTGTTCCATGAATAAGTTTAAGGTTAGTAACCAACCATTATATAAATCTATGCCTAATGAGATACAAATAATGATATACATGCCTTGAGGGTTATGTTCATTAAATTTGAATACTTATTCAAATCTTGAAATGAGTAAGACTTAAAATGTCAATTACGTAACCATGTAATTTGGCAATCAAGTCACATAATCAAAGGAATAAGACTGCAAGCTACACAAAATATAATTAAAATATCACTATATCAACTTAAACATATTAATACTTCAAATGTCCATTATATCATAATAGCAAACAAGGATGAGCCATGAACTTTTTATATCCTAAAAGCAGTCTTTTAAAACAAATGCATTGATTTTTTAAATGAAGTGTTTACCAAATGAAACAATCATCTATACCACCATAATCTATTCTGATCCATTAATCATATCATCTATGAAAATCCAAAAATAATTATAAATATGACTAAACTGAAAGTGGATTTCCTACTCAAACTACCTCAAAATTGAACTGAATTGAACATCAAAACAATTGATCACATTCAAAACTATATATGCATATTTTATTCATTAGTACACCATGATTTTTGAAACCACTTAGAACATAAATATGAATTCATCAACTAATCATTATCATTTCACAATAAAAAATGCATCTAAAAAATACTACCAATCAACAGGGTCCCTGACATAGTTTTATATTTTATGACAGGGTCATCTCTATGGTAGTAAGTATTGATTTTAAAAAATTTAGGGGGTGTAGAAAATAGCCATAACACTAGAAACAAATTACCTATTATATAAAACAAATTTTTCTTGAGAGTACAATCTAGTAAAATCATTTCTTAAGCAGCTAAGCATGAACCCCTTAAATAATGAACTTTAACAAGGGATGGATTATTCAACTAACATGACACGAAGAAAAATAATTGAATAATAGGTAAGTTCAGGCTGGATACATAATCTAATAACAATGATTTAAGCATAAAATTTGAAAATGAAGTAATACTATAAAAACCAAATACAACTCAACTGTATATTCATTTATTATAAAAAAATGTAACTCATAATATTAATGACTAAAAATGATGATACTTAAAGAAAATTTGCATCTTCCTTGTATTCTTCTTTCCAATGTGAACTATCTTCATTCATAACCTTCATTGTTCATTTCAAAAACAAAGTGCAAAAAAGCAAAATAGAAAACCAAAGCAAATCAACCAACCAAAAGGGAAAGAATGGCAAATAAAAAGATCAAAAAATAAAACAAACCAAAAGAGAATAGAAAACAAAACAAAAAGAACAAACTGAAACATAACTAATCATGAAACAATTTCAAATGATGACCATTAACTAAGTAATGTAGCTAATTTCCTTCAATATCTTTAAGATGAAAAGCATTATTTTCAAAAACTATGGCAATTATATAAGGTCCAAGCCATGATGAATCAAACTTATAATGCTTTTCAAAATCCTTATGGGCTTAATCCTAATATAAAACTAAGTCACCAACATTAATTTTTTTGTTAGAAATTTTTTTGTCAAAAAAATTCTTTAATTGTTTCTAATTTCTCTAAGTCTATCATTTTGGATTCATCAATAGCTACTAAATCATTCAATATTTGTTCAATTAAATTTATATCTTCAGCTACATATTGTAAAGCAATTCTAATTGAAGAAATATGAAGTTCTATTGACAAAGTAGTCTCAAACTCATATTTCAACATAAAAGGTGAATAACTAGTTGCTACTTTAAAGATAGTCTTATCATCCCATAAATCTTCAAAAATTTTAAGATTTCTATTCTTTGTGTTATCACAAAATAACTTCTTCATAATAGAAATCAAACTTTTATTTGTGGATTCATCCTGTCCATTTCCTTATGGATAGTACTTAAATGAATGACTAGAAATATTAGAGTATTTTGCCAAAAATTATTAAAATTTATTTGAAATAAACTAAGATTTATCATCTAAAATAATCTCATATGGAACTCTGAATCTAGAGATAATATGATTTTCTAGGAAAGAAATCACTTCACATATTACTGAGCTCTTAAGTGCTTTGGCTTTAGGTCATTTAGTGAAATAATTTGTAGCTATCAAAATATATCTATGGCCTATAGATAAAGGTAGATGAATATCTAAAATAAAATCAATACCCCACTTAGTAAATGGTTTTTAAGGAATAATAAGATTCAAAGGCATTATAGGTAATTTATCTCTTCCAATAAATAATTGACAAGGCATGCAAGAATGAACTAACTTATAAGCATCCTGAAATAAAGTGGGCCAATAATAACTTGCTCTCAAAATCTTATAAGTATTTATTTTTATAGCATAATGTCCACCATGATTTCCTTCATGACAACCCCTAAGAACCTTCTGAGTTTGATTATGCATAAGATATGTCAACAAAACTCCATCTCTATTATGATAAAATAGAAAATTCTTTAACAAACATAAATTTAATGTTCTTAGTCTTAAAGAATGGCTTTTTTTCTTATCTAAGTTAATAAGACAAGACTAATTTTGAAATTAAGAAACTAAGTCATGAAACCAATCATCTTCAACTAATAAATATTCCCATTCACTCATTTCAAGACCAAACTTAAAATTTTAAAAAAAATCAGCAACCTTCATGGTTTTTAAGTGTGATTTTGTATTTAAGTTTTCATCAACTGATAAAATTGAGACATTAATATCTGAGACAACATTTTCAACTAAGTGTTTCACTAATTCATTACCTTTAATATTTTAAAATTTTAAAATTCAAGATTAAGTTCTTGAATATGTGAAATCCATTTAGCAAGCCTTCCTTGAATGGTTGGCTAGTTTAAGAGATAAGACAAAATAGGCACATTAGATCACATAAAAACTTTATTTTCCATCAATAAATATTGAAATTTAATCAAAGAGAAAAATAAAGAGAAAATAAAATTTTCAATAAGGGGGTACCTAGTTTCTGCATCTTTTAAAACTTGACTCATATAGTTGATTGATTTTTCTTCATTATTTTCAAATTATTGGGTTATTATAGTTCCTATAGCCTTTTCTATAGCATTAACATAAAAAATAAATACTTTCTTCAAATCAAGTTTAGTAATAATAAGAGCACTTGCAATGGCATTTTAAACTAAATTAAAATCCAATTGAGCATTCTCATCTCAAATGTATATCTTATCTTTTTTAAGTAACAATTGTAAATGATTAGATTTGTTAGCAAAATCTGAAATAAATTTTCTAACAAAGTTAATCTTACCAAAGAAAGAACTCAAACTTGATTGATCCTTGGCAGGAGGTAATTATTTAATAGCTTTAACACATTTAGGGTCAATTAAAATCCCATATTTTGAAATAATGTGTTGTAATAACTTACCTTCAGTCACACTAAAAAGTGATTTCTTTGGATTCAAAGAAATGCCAATTTTTCTATATCTTGTGAATACTTCACGAAGATGGTCTAAATATTTTTTTTTATCTTTTTTAGAATGAATGATGAGATCATCTAAATAAATTTGAATAATTATGCCTATTAAATCATGAAAATCAACATGCATATCTCTTTGAAAAGTAGCTCTTGCATTCATCAAACTAAAAGGCATTTTATTATAAGCAAAAGTACCTCTACGTGTAGTGAAAGTAGTTTTATGTCTATCTTCAAGATTCACAAAAAATTGATTATAACCTAAAAATCTATCCAATAAAGACATCATTTCAAATCTTGCAACTTGTTACAAAATCTAATCTATGATTGGTAGCTAAAAATTGTATTTTACACTAGCTTTATTTAGATCTCTAAAATCGACACAATCTAATGTCACCATTTTTATTTCTAAATAGAACTAGATTAGCTACCCATTCGGAATATGTTACAAGAAAAATGATACTAGCATCAATCATCTTATCTAGCTCTTTGTTAATGGTGTCTTCTAATAAAGAGCTAATTCTTCATATTTTCTATCTAACGAGTTTAATACTAGGATTTATAGGTATGTTATGTTTAATAATATTAGTATCATAACCTTTAAGATCCTTGTTTGACCAAGCAAAAATATCAATGAATTATTTAAACAATTTGATGAACTTAATTTTCTTATTTTTAGTCACTTGAATTCTTAAATAAACATATTTTAGATCCTCTTTAGTGCCTAAATTTATAGGAGTAGTCTCACCTATGATTTTCTTTGATGGTTCATCCGTTCTAGAGATTTTAGGCTTACCATTGAACATGAATATAGATTCTAAACTCACTAAATTAGTAGGCAATCCATAAGTACTTAACTATAAATAATCTTCATAATTTAGTACACAGTCATCATGGTCAAAATAATTGCCTTTAGTGAATGAATCTATATGTTCATCACAACTAAAAACAAGCCAACTATCATTAAAATCAAGAATCTTAGGATGAAAAAAGTTAGCAAATGATTTTTTTTTGTAGGTTCAATATCACTTAGAGTTAGATTAGAAGCATAAACAACATGCTTATCAGCTCTAATGTTGAATTCTCTAAGAATATGTGTAATGTTAAATGCTTCAAAATACTCAAGTAATGATGAAACTTTTTCCATGTAACGGTGTAGATGAGTTTGATTAGTCTTATAAATTTTACGAAATTGTCTAACAACTAACTCTAAATCTTCAAAAGCTTCCAAATGCTTGATATTTAATTTTTTTCTTTTTCTAATCCTAAACATAATGCTTCAAATTTTATCGTATTATTAGTATTTTTGAAAGATAATTTGAAGTCATGAAGAAAAATTTTACCTATAGGAGAAATTCTAGCACCATTACCTTGTTGAGAGCAAGCCCCATCAAAGTAAAGTGACCATAACATATTCTTTTCAAATATTTCTACATGCTAATTTTTTATTTGATCTAAATTCAGTAATTCATAAGTTCCAATTCTAGTTTCAATGTAAGAAATATTAAAAGAAGAAGGTGATTCAGTAGGTGTACCAAAAAAAATTTCTCTTTTAATAAAAGCAATTTTATTATTAACAAGAACCCATGTAATGTCCCTCCCAACAAAAGCCCTAGTTTGCTTAGACCAATTTCTTCCTAACAACATTGCATAATTACTAGAAATATCCAACACGTGAACATTAGTCATACATCTAATCCATTGATCTTGTGAAATTTTAATGCTATATCTTGAAACTTACCATAACTCAGTTTATCTAGATTCAAAACTTGTAAGCTTCCTACTATCTGCTTCATAAGATATACCTAATTGATCTGTAATGGACTTAGGCATGATAGTCTTTGAGGCACCTATATCTAAGATATAATTATGAATGATCTTATTAATAATTTTAAATGTGACATAGAAAGGAGGAATGTAATCAACAAAAGGATCAAAATTTTGAACATAAATATGTTCATAATTACTTTCTTCTTTCATGCTTATATCAGCTCTAAGATTTTTCACTGCTTCATTAATCTTATCAAGTTATCTCAGAAGATTAGCTGCTTGTAGGAAAGAAAATCCAGCCTTAATTATTGACAAATCATCAATTATGTTATAAGTTTTAGCATTTATTTATCTAAAATTCTTAGATTTATAATACTGATATTGATTATTATTATATCCAGTTTCAAAAGATTATTTTATGCAAGATTATCATTAAAATTATTAATATTATTCTGAGCTGATTTTCCTTTATCACCATGAGAATCTTTATCATTTGTTGTTTTATTATTTCGAGGGGATTATAATCCTTATTTCTAGTATTTATAACATAAATATTTTCATTTTCCAAGAGATCATAAAGAATATTTATATTATATGTTAAATCTTCTGTTATTTCATCCTTCCCTTGAAATTTCTTGAATTTAAGAACAAAAAGGAATATGTCTAGATTATGATCTAGTTCATGTACGTTACAATAATACATAATGTCTATTTTTTATCTTATTTATTTTTCTTATTTGAGGAAAAAAGTTTATCATTGATCTATTTTTTAACAATGAACAACTCATTACCTAGACTTTGTATGGCTTATAATATTTTTGAATTATCTGAATTTAAGCCTGTAGAAGACCTATTTTTAAAACCAATTCATTTAAGCTTCTTTTCATAATTAATAAAAAACTTGAAGTGTCAATATATTCTGTAATGTCTTTATTTTCTAAATCCATTTTATACTTTAAAGTTAAAGCATTACAAAAATAAAGTCTAGATAATTTTTTAGAAGGCCTAAGATCACTAGGGATATTTTGACGCAGTTTGATGAATCTAGAAACAAAATGATAAATAGTCTCGCCTAGATCAATGGAAAAATTCACAAGATCATTGAATAGATCAAAATATTCTTTAGCTTTTCCAAAGAATAACTCTAGCCAATCTTCAACATCTCTCCAAGTGTCAATAACATTAGCAGACAGAGAAACAAATGCATGATAAACTTTTCCTTCTAATGTTTGGGAAAAAAACTCTTAAACAAATTTTTTCATTAATTATTTCAAGAGTGACACAAACCATTCTAAAATCTTCTAAGTGATCTTCCCAAGATTCTCCAGTAACACTAGAGAATTTTGGTATATTCAATCTCTTAAGTGAAAGTAACTTACCAAGATAGTTTCTAATATTAATTAGACTAGAAAAAATCTATGGTGCTACATCCATTTGATGCTCTTCCTAAGCTTCTACTTCATCTTCAACTTTAGTGAGATCATCTTGTTCTATATTGTTTTACAACCTGTGAATCAGATCTAGTCACTGCTCTACTACTAGTTGTTCTCACACTAGTTGATCTCTCATTAGAAGCTTCAATAATTTCTACCTGAATAGATTGATTATCTTGAACCTAATGTTCTTGATATAATTGTAGATTTATAACAATAGTTTGGACAGGTAAAATAAAATTATAAAATAGAAAAGAATCAGAAAGAAAATGATTTTTAGGTAGGATTAGCAGATAAAACTCTTGCTCTATCTTTTCAAATTCTTCTATTTGAATTCAAAATGTCTCATTGAGTTTCATGTGTAAGATTTGAATGCCAATCAATTTCAAATTTTGTAAACTCTTCTTCTTGATTTATAACTTTAATAACCTGATGAAATTTTTTAGGATGCTTATACCATGCATAACATGTTAAATTAAAAGCAACATCAACTTGATCATCTTCTATATCTATTATAAGTTTAATAATAGGAGGTTATTGACCTCCTAACACCATTAGCAATAAGAAAACTAAACTAAAAACAAATAATTTTTCTAAAAAAATTTCTAGTGGAGTCCCCAAATTTGTTGATGATAGAATTTGTACTGTCAATGAATCAACCTTTTCAATTATCAAGAATGTCAAAATTGGATCATACCAGTCTAATCATGGGGTTCTAAAGGTTCAAAAAAGATCCTAAATATGTGACAAGTTTTTTCATTTGTTTTGGGAAATAATCAATAAATTGTCAAATACAACTTATTCCATTATAACAATCATAAATCCACTTTAACAAATCATGAATTAGTTAAGATGAGAATTTGTAATCTGTTCTATATGACAGATAGAACTTATGAGTAGAAAATATCTTGAAGAATATAAATCTAATTTAATAAATATTTATATATTCAATAATTTCTTGCTTCTTGTTGAAATATTCTCCAAGTTATCTCCAAAGAAAACATAAATATAAGAGACAGATTTAAGAAAAAGATAAAATATTCAAACATGTAAACGAGAGAGAGAGAGAGAGAGAGAGAGAGAGAGAGAGAGAGAGAGAGAGAGAGAGACTAACAAGCTAATAAAAAAATCAAACAACTAAGAAAAGGAAAAAAAAACTATTAAAGTTATAAAATCTAACTAAAATAAGCTACTCTAATCAAACACAAACCTGAAATAGAATAAAATTGAGGACTAAAAGGTCAAATAAATATTCTGAACTAAAATTGAATAAGAATTATTCCAATAAACTATAAAATAATTGCCAAAAGACTAGCTTAAAGAAAACAAAAAAGACTACTAATTGCAAACGTAATAAATTAAGAAACTATTAAGAAAAACACTCTAGAACTAAAACTCTAGAAATAAAGCTAAAGAAAAATCAAAACAAAAGAAATAATCTATTACTAACTAACCAAAGAAAGAACAAGTATTAGACTAAGTAACTAATAAACAACTAAACAAAAAGGTAGCTAAACTTAAGAGAAAAGAGAGTAACCATAAAAAAAAATAAAACTAGATTAAATATAAAGCTAAAGTTAGAATTATATTAAAATTAGAATCAAAATATATTACAATAAAGCATGCGAGTCTTGAAGGAGAGTAATCTTAGCAGGAGAAGATAACTTTATTGAGAAAACCAACAAAATCATATTATAACATTGGATGTGTTCCAAAATGAAGAAATTGTTTCCGATTTCATGGGTCTGAGAGATGGTTTGCTAATTAGTGATCATAAGTAGGGATTTGAATTTACTTTGTACAATGTTACCTTCCTTAGAGAGTAGGTAAACTTCCTTGGTCAAAAATAAAATATAACATTGAGATTCATTAGTTAAAACCTATTTGCAACACTTTTAGATCAGGGTAAAAGTAAAGAAAAAGATGAGTCCCTTAATGAAAACCTATTTTAGGTGCCTTTGGATGGGAGATTTTGTTCTCATCCTTAGTAAACCCATAGTCCCAAAAGTCCATGTATTATATTTGGGTCAACTATCAATTTAGATGAACTAGTATTTGAATAAATAGTTTAATACTTCCCTGAAACATGTTTCAAATGGCCATTACCTAATATGGTGGATTTTGATTATTCTTACATGGTTTAGTTTGATGATCCACATTCAGAAATAGAAGATTAATTCTTATCAAAACCAACTATATTAGTAGATGGTTCCACACTATTTGTGGAGGACACCATTAAAGTTAACGTTGGTACTATTTATGATCCTAAGATGATTAAATTGGGTACATACCTAATTTTAGTAGAATGTGAGTTCATTATTCTCATTATGAAATATTTCATTGACATATTCACATGATCTTATATGGATATGCAAGGTCTAGATCCATTTTTAGTCATACATCACCTTGTTGTGTAACCAAATTGAAATATAATTAAATATAAATTGTGAAAAATACATCCACGCATTTTTATATTAGTAAAGAAAGAACTAGATAAATTATTGGAAGTGTGTTTTATTAGACCAATTGATTAATTATAATAGATTTCTAATATTGCTCTAGTTAGTAGGAAAATAGATGGTATTAACTTATGCATAAATTTTAGGGATATCAACAAAGTTTGTCCTAAAGATGCCTTCCCCTTACCTAACATTGAGATGATAGTGGATTCAATAGTAGGGTATGAAAATCTATCTATTATGAATGGCTTCTCAAGATAAAATTATAAAAAAACACCCAAGAATCGATACAAAATAATGTTCACCAATGTGTGAGGAACATTCTATTATCAAGTGATGTTGTTTGTCTTAAAGAATGTTAGTGATACCTATCAACATGCAATGACTATTATATTCCATGACATGATGCATGGCATTGTTGAGGACTATGTGGATAATATTTAAGAAAATCATGTACACATGTAGGACATCCTAAAGTTTATGAATAATCTTTGATCGACTTCATGAATATAAGGTGCACATCAATCCAAATAAGTGTATGTTTGAAATCATAGTAGACATTTTTATGTTTCATTATTTTTCATAAGAGCATTGAATTTGATCCTATTAAAGTGAAGGCCATAATGGAAATGCCACCTCCTCTTCCTGATTTAAAACAACTTCATAGTTTTCAAGGCAAGATCTAATTTATTCATTAAATTCATCTCATAATTGGTTGACAAGTATTATACATTCATTCACCATTTGAATAAGGTTATCACATTCCCATGAAATTCCAAGTGTGAATAATACTTTGAGTAACTAGAAACCTATTTAGAATCCCACCAGTGTTGACCCCACCAACACTAGGGAAGCCACTGCTTATTTACTTCTTAATGATTGAATATACCTTGAGGCACTTTTAGCCCAACAAAATGAACATGAAAAATAACATGTCTATTATTTGAGTAGGAATGAAGGCACCAAAAAATATTGATGAGATTAACTAGCATACACCAATTCTCGGTACGTGTTGGTCATCAGTGAAAAGTCATCACCAATCATGTTGATGTTAAACCCAAGCCCATTAAACCCATGTCTTAAAGAGTTAAACCCATGAGGGATTTAACCATGATCATCACCCTCATGACATCAGTATTTCAACTTATCTATGACCATCACAATCACCTCAGTTTCAAATAATAGCGGTAAAAAAATTGGGAATGTTGGGTTTAAATTTCCACTTTTTTGTCTATTTAGCTATCATATCTCCCTTTCCTACAATTTTAGCTGTGTAATTTTGGTTGTGGCTAGTGACGTGTTAGATTGAACTTATAAAATAGGAAGGGAAAGTGATGTGAAGGGATTATACTACTAGTGTAAATGTTTTCAGGGTTCCTACTATTAGAGAAACCAATGCAAAGTCCTCTAGGTTTTTGAACTATCTATTAGTTTTGACCAAAAAAACAAATTTTTTATGTTAAAAAATGATTTGGTTAGAGATAATTTGAAGCTCAAATTACCATAAATTCATGTAAGAGGCATATCTATGTTTGGAACATATGTCTAAGAAGCTTGATGCATCTTTAAAGAACCACACATATATTTTTTAGAAGTTTCCTAGAGTATCCTTGTTTTGATAGATTTTATATATCCTTGTTTTGATAGATTTGATAGATGTTTCCTAGAAATTTAGTATTACCATTTCAATACTAGACGTTATATCCTAAGCTCTGCCCTTAGTTACTTGGACATTGGAGGCTGTAACCATGTTGGGATAATCAAGGGGCTTTCCCTCTTCCTTGCATTTGTTCTACCATTTTTGATTAAAAGCCAAACTTGTGAGAATGATGGCCTCCAAGGATCCCATTGTGGAAACTCCACCTGCCTACACTTCATCTTTGAACAAGATATTGAACATCACAACTATCATATTCACACACCGATTCTGTTGTATTGCCACAAGTATGTAATTGGTAAATTGTAACCTTATACATATATAGTTATGAAATTAGTAGTCTTTAGATCATGCTTTTTTTTATGTAATCTCATGGGAATTAGGTTTTGGTATTATAGTCTCATGCACATCTAGTTCTAGTATTGAATGAATGAAAAAAAAACTATTTTATCATAAATTTAATAGGATAAAATTAGAGGTTCCTTTAATGATCTTCTACTTAAAATATTGTGATCAACAAAAAATTATGGTCAAAAAACTTAGAGGTGATCAAACCTATAACTCTATAGTAAAGGGGTATTCATCCATATCAACATAATTCTTGTTAATGGCACCCATCATGAGCTTATCACACCCAGGTTACTTACTCTTCCACCTTTTCCCATGAAAATTGGGTATTAAAATTTTGAACTAAAAACATGATGGGTATTTTTTGAGATACATTTGGATTAATATCGATAGTATCCATGGCATCAGAGGCTAGAATTAAAACCAAAACTACCATTGATACTAAAATTGTAATGTTCCATGATTCTAGAAAAATAAATTAAAAATTACTGATCATGTATCAAATATGAGGATTAGAACTTAATATTGAATAATTTTTAGCGAGCATATATGTCTCATAAGAAATAGGGAAGAGAAATCCAAAAGAGATTATTATGATTGCAGGGATTTGGGGCTAGGTTTCACAGTGTGAACCCTGAAACCCTGTTCATGAATTGATTTTATGTTTGATGAGTTCATTGATGATGACAATTTAGGGCATCCTACAATTTATTGTTGTGGTTGAGACCTAATAAATCATTCATTAATTTTTAGATTCAACATTTCATGAATTTTTATCAAGATTGTTAAATAAAATGAATGGTTGCCTTATCAATAAATAGTTGAATTTTCATAAAAAGAATGATATAGCATCAAAGAGAAAAAAATATTGTTTTCTAATAGATATAAGTTGATCCCATACCAAAAAAATTAGAGGTCTCTTCTCTTCCAAGTATAAATTAGCAATATAATAAAATAGAAACCCTCAGGACCCAGCTCCACACATTACTTCTTCACTATGTCTAAACTTCTGCTATTTTCAATTGATTTGAGGTTGCACAGTGTGAACAAAAGTTCTAGTCTTTCTCCATTTGTTGAGGAAAAATGCTCCTAAGGATGACTCCCAAAACTTACCATCACCATCAAGTTGTAGTATTCTAGATGCACTGTGGAAAAATGCTCTAGACATTATATTCTCATAGTTAGCAATAGATATTATATCCTCATAGTCATCCCTAAATCCCTATAATGTAATGGCTAATGTGTAAGAACAGTGATAAAAGTCTAATTTTTAGCGAGTGATAAGTAATGATTATTAATTAAATATTAATCTAGTGACTTTGATATCTATAGATTCCAGTCATTTCTTTGTTATTGTGATAACTCTTTATGAAAAGGTGGTTGAGTAGTTCTTAATCTTATTGGTTTTGTAGAAAATATCAATAGTACCATTAGTGTTAAATATGTTTTCCCATTTTATCGTACGTTTTTGGTCTCTACATAGCTGAATTAGAGAACATCATTTGAAGTTCAAGTAAAACATGTAATGGTGGTATTTTGTATGATATAATTACCACTAAATATTTAGTATTTTCTAATTACATTAATGTCATATCACATATTATTGTAGGCCTAAAAAAGACATCTTGACATTCAAATCTTATTTTTTTATACTTATAATTTAAAAGTGAACTACAAAGATCATGCTTTTCAACACAACTAAGAAAAAATTATAGGAAACTAATCCTATTTACAAAGGATGTTTGGTTGAAGTGCTTTTTTCCTATACATAACTGGGCATGCCTTTCAAAGGACCTCCCTTCAATATGCTCCATATTGGAGAAGAGATATTATGTAAGGGTTATACTATAATTAATACACTTGAGAGATGATATATCTCACACTAATTTTAGGTTGCCAAATAAAAATTGATTATCTTCTAAACTTTAATGTCACTAACAATGGTTTTTAGATTTAGGGACCTATACTTCATGGTCCCAGTGAGGATCATGTCAATAATTTTTTTACTTCTATGTTATCCAAAAATTTATGGGTAAAATTCAACCCACATGTGTAAATTACACACATCAATGTATTTGTAAATTTTTTGATAAATAACCAAAGTCAAAGGAACATTGTGTATATATGTTTCCAATTTATTATGACATTCATGGAAGGGTTTACTACCTCTTTAGAGGAAATCATTGCTCTATATGCGATCTTATCCATTATGAAGGTCAAAGATGTGTAGCTCTATTCATTAGAGATATAACCAAACATAGAGTTGGCCTCCTTAAGATTAGTCAACACAACTCTTTATTTCATTGTTCAAATTTATACTCTTTTCCAATCTCAATTTTTGACGCACAAACATACCCATTATTCTACATAACAATAATAAGTTATTAGGAAAAAAATCTTAAAAACTTAACTCTTGTGTTTTATGTTAAATATCCCTTTTTTATATTGTAATATCTTATTTGAAATGTAACTTTGAATGAATTCATATTAACCTACATTATGGTTACTAATATATAATATTATATATTCATATTCTTAACACATAATAACAACGATATGGTGATGATAAAACAAAATCAACATCTATGCTCATATAAATTTTATTAGTTAGTTTATATAATTTATAAATGATTTGATTTAAAATTGATGACCCATCTATCCTTTTATATTTGAGTGTTATTGTACACACCTAATTCTAGTACAAGACCCTTTTACATTAAGTATGTTTCATGTTTTATCACATATGGTCTATGTGCACAAATTTTTATATTTTTAGTAGAATTTAATTTTTTGGGGCCTTATGTCATCATCCCCTAACTTAGGTCTTCCTCATAACTTGAATTCTTATGAACACTTTTTTCATATAATATATCCATCAGATGAAAATTGTATGAAAACCTACATATCAACTATTAATTTTCTTTTGTACAACTCTAAATGATCTCAAAATGTCCAAAATATTCTTTTAGTGTCGTTTCCTTAGTCAACCTGTATGACTATCCCCTTAATTTATGGGTCCTTTGTGCCTTGATTTTCACATTTTACTATCTTTTAAGGTCAACCCATGTGTATACATGCCCTTGATGAGTGTGCATGTACATACATGTGCACACACATACATAATTATTGGTCATTTCATCATTTATATTCTCATTCAACCCTATTATAAGTAGAGTCTCTCATGTTTATTTTATCAAGTATTACAAGAGGCCTTAACATTTAATCAAAGGATTTATACATTGATTTAATTTTTCCCTCATATATCGAGTGCCAAGTGCTTGTATCAAATTAAGGTTATATTAAGAGCATGTAGTTGCATTAAATTATATAGGATATGAGGTGAAGCCCTTTATCTCATGGTTGAGATTTCACTCACATGCATGTTATGACTCCATCTTAATATGGAGTCCCATAAAATACTTATAAAGTATTAGTGTTGAATGTTAATATGATATTTATCATATTGGCTTCTTATATTTGTATGACACCACTTTAGAGTATGATGTTTATGTTAGAGGTGTTCCTACATTGAAGAATTTCCTCTTGCCTATGCAATCTATATGGTGGTCTTACTCCACCTTTATAAAAATAACTGATACATATTTCACAAATACATTCTTACCAGTACATTTCTAAAGGTAATTTTTTAGAATGAAAATAATTAAATATTTGACAATCTATATTTTAAATTGACTGGCCAATCAATAATCACTCTCTTGAAGAATCAATTATGTAAGATGCAATAGATCCTGTATATATTTTATTTTCTATGGTTTGTGTGTTTGTTTGCAATATGTTATTGTTTTTAAAACCCCTCTCCTATTGGAATTCCAATCATTTATGGAATTCCCTAATCCAACTTAGAGATGTAACAATAAGATACTTAGATCAAGTTTTAGTCGAATTGAATGAAATTTTTAGTTGGCCACCACCTTCTTGGGCTACTCATGCAAATCATGTTGCTAGGATTTGGTGAAATTCTTATAATGCTTTTACTTTGGAGTTGTTAAAAGGCTATCGGTCACGTTGACAAATAGAAATGTTGGATATAATTTTTAAGTATAATCTCTTATCATAATTAATTATTCTTTAGCATGGAATATCTTTGAATCCCATGATGAAAAGCTAGTTTGATAGATACTTTGATAGAACTAGTTATGTAACATTGATGCCAGAAAGATTCTTTTGTGCATATCACCTTGTGATTAGATTTCAACTTTCAATGTGGGATGATCTTCATGATAATTATGTATAATTTTGGAATTCTCCAAATTCAAATCCTAAATTAGATCCTGAACATGTGTTGGATGAGCTTACATACCAAGAAGTAATGTGGAGAAGAAGTCATTTCCCAACACCATTAAAAGAATATAAGGATGATAGAAATGCCTATGACCATGATGGGCACTACTTAGATTATCTTTAAAGACCTGAAATTAGACAATGGTATACGACTTATATAATATAATTGTCTACCATTTAGTCTATTCTATGTATAAAATCTTAGATAATGGTATTTAATATAGTTAGCGGTAATCAAATTTTGTAAGTGGAATGTTGACTCATTATCTGGAGCCCTGAGCATCTTTCATATATTATGTGGGATGGAGATGACAAATTTTTGTATAATTTTGTACATGTAATGAAGAAGAAGATTTCATTTAGTTTCATAACTGTGCTTATGTCATCTCATGGGCCTCCCTAAATATAGGGACCAAAAATTGTGGTCTGGGAGGTGGTAAGTATGGTAGTGGTGGTCTATGAGGAAATCATTTAAAAAAATTAGTGACCTATTTTGCTACACTAAATCTCTAGTAACTTAATATGGGTTATGCCCTAACTTTACTGTGGGTGATAAGGCAACCTACCATTAAAATGGAATGGGATAAATTGCATCCCATATGGGTTCATATAATTTGTAATGAACATATGTCATACAAATTTGTCTTGTGTCACCTAGTAGCATTTCCTTTCATGCGTTATCCATAAATACAAGTATGTTATGCCTCTAATTCAATACATCAAATTATTAGTTGATGGATAACAAGAATATCACATGGGCTTCTTATCAATTTCACTTTTTTTACCCTCTCCTAGGTTTATGGATTCATAGTAAATTCACTATTTTTAAAACCCTATCTTCATTTTATGGGCTTCATAGCAATTGTTTTTTGTTTTAACCCTTTCTTAAAGATATGGGATTCATAGCAAAATCACATTATTACACCCCATCTACATGCCTGTAGTTAGTGCATGCCACTTAAGATCATCTAGAAACGTAACTACCTTGTGCATGCACTATTTTGTCCATTTATACATTTTGATGCATTTATTTTGATATGTTTTATGAAGGGTTTTATATTTATTTCAATGAGGTTTTGTACATTCTTATAAAAAAATTATAGTTTCTATCATATTTTTCTTAAGCGGTTTGAATTCTCATATTTTAATTTCTATGTGCATTATTCAATCATTATCCTTTGTAAATTATAGTATATCACATATAACATTCAATAAAAAAAAATTCCTCTGCAATACATGGAAACTTGTGTTCACTCAATATGAAAATTCCATTATAATTTGTTCAATGAAATGTTCTCCTTATAGGTTACAATAGATGGAAAAAAGGTGGGAAGAAATAATGTACCTTAGATTACAGAAGCCAAGCGAGGGTCCATTTGATTGCATTTGTATCATATGGACCAATTTTCTTGACATCAATGAGGAACACTTATGGGTTATTTGGGTTGATTAGTATAGGGTTGATGACTTCATCAAAGGATAATCAAGAAGGGTGTTGTTACCTATAAATTTTTGTGTTTCACATTGCAAGAGAAATTTAGATTTTACTGGAAATGATAGAAGGATCACTGTAACCTATGAATATGTCATGTGAGTCACCTCACACTATAGATTTCAAGTTGGTGTCTATTCAGATGCTATTATGTTCCATTTTTGTACATTTTTATTCATTTTTCATGACTATTTATTTGTTCACCACAATCATGCAGCTGCTGTTGTTCATATGGCCCCAATGACTTTTAGGAAACTGATGTCATACCAAAAGACAAGTCTTTCATGTCCAAGTTTAGAAAGGGAATTTGGATAGGTTGAAGGCATATAAGGTACAATTTTCATTATCATTTTAGTACATTATGCATGGTTTGTAGACCTAATCATATTCTACTCACATATAATCAAGTAGAACACATAGACAATGAGCAAAACTATTGCCACGACCAACAATATGAATAGTTCAAGGGCAAGAAATGTTTTTTTACTCCTCACATCAGCCCCCAAATTAATGAATGGGTTCATAGGCTACTATTGTTGGGAATGTTTGTTGATGTTATCCACCTTAAACATTGAGAGATGGTGCATGACAAACTTGTATTGTTTAATGGTGAAGCAGAGCGAGATGATTTCTTGAGCAAGGATGACATATACAATATAAAGTGATTAATCAAGGAGGAAAAATATGTGTACAATGCTAATGATGCAATAAGTTTTCAAGAGTGGGCACTGGTGAATTTTAACAAATAGTTTTTCTATTAAGGATATAATGTGGGAGAGTTTGATGGGGATGGGGAAATCCCCTTCATCTTGGGCATCCAACTCCCACAATATCTATAATAGTTGTTGAGGTTTGGGAAGTACAGCTTATTCATGATGGATGAAACATTTGGGATGAATGAAATGATGGTATTGTTCCAATGTTTGTAAGAGTAGTTGATAGTATTAGTTGTTCTGATGTTTGTAATAATTGTATTTGTTCCAATGTTTTTATTTTTTCTTATATAATTACAATTATACACACTATTGGTATTTGATTTGAAATAAAAAGGTGTGCCTATTATATGGGTCATTATGTCTTGGTCATATACCATAGACATAAGATAATGGATGCAAATTCTTCTTCAAAGAGTGCATTTGAAAGATATTGAATGGACAATCAATGCCTTCACGATTGACAATGTTGGTGTGGAGATAAAAGCTATTAGCTACATCATAATTATTCTTATACACATCATGGATTTCATATTTGTATGTTTATAGACACCATCCCCACCTTATTCCATTAACTTATGTAAAATTATTATGTTATTTGTGGAGACATTTGACTGTGAGGTCTACTTATGCATTAGGCATGTTCATCATGTGTGGTTGAAGAATTTGATAGCAAAGGTGAAAGATGATGATGTAAGACATGTGATGTTTGAGGAATTGGGGTTCATAATGCATAGTTGTGATGATGAGGACATGGCTACAAGGGAGTCTATAAATTTTATTGAAAGATATGACTCCTCTCAGCCCACTTTTGTTAAATACTAGGAACAACACTAGGCATATAGGGTTGGAATGTGGTCATGATGTTGATGAACACTTTTGCATGCTGAGCAAGACACCAATGCATCTATATAATCTTACCATTCCCCTTTTAAATGTCATTTCATAAGCATAATAAGTACTTCTACACATCTCAGGGTGGATTAGTTGGTTCACCAACTAACAACATCATTTTAGATACATTATTGGTGGCTACATCTATGTAAGGACATTAGCTTCCACAAGAACTTCAAAGTAGAAAGACATGAAAATATTTCATGGGTATAGGCTTTAAACACCCTAGATTCTCATGCTACCTTCAATAAAAATGACCCTCATATGGCATGGTATAAAGTATGAAATATGAAGCATTACATTATCAGATCTTCAATGTAACACCTTCTATGTCGATGTGCAATTGCTCAATTTCAATCCAAGGATGTACTTGCAAGCATGTGCTCAAGTTTGACCTAATGAGAAAGATGATAACTCAGGTATTTGTAGAGGATACAACCACATTTCATGGTGTTAACGAGAGCATCAAAAACATTGATGTTGAGTACCATATAAGTTTTGTTTCCCCCCATATTATATGCATTGATAACTTTAAGGTGATTATAGTTTTTATAATATGTTTTCATTACCTAGGTCAAAGATGATGGATTTCAAGTTGAAAATGAGAGAGAACACATGAATGTTGGAGGTTTACACACTAAAATCCATGTTGTATCAGATATGGATATGCAAGGATCAGTATGTGCACTAGAAGGTGTTGCAACAAATCTGGTGGATGACACTAAAAACCTATAGAGGGGGGTTGATATTGTAAGTCTAACAACTACTTGCAGTCATATGTTTTTCATATTTTCAGCATTTTTGGATGCTTTTCACTTTATGAATATATCTTGTATACTACTAGAGTTGATGATGTTGAGGCCCTAATATGCAAAGCATGAGAGATATTTTATAGATGTTGTGAAGTGGATAGAATCATAGAAATTATGGCATTATTCAAAAAATTTACGGTATAGGTTTACAACAAGGTACATAGCATGGTGATATCAAATGCACAACACTCAATGCCTCATCCATTCTAAAAAGTGTAGGATGGGCATGGAACTTCCACCTGTAGAGAAAGAGACTTCATATAAAATATGAATAGATGCAGATATCAGAGCATGTCATAGGAGACCACACTTTTTCCAAACCCACCTAATAGCAATCCACAATGACAAGTCTGGAATAATGATCTTAATAGGGAAGCAAAGTGAGATAGGGGTGGACATAATAGAGATAATCCATCTTGATTACAACCCTTTTTAGGTTTCAATGATATCACAACAATAATAAATGCATGTAATAAAAAATAAATACCTTTTTTTGAAGGTGAATAGTTCTCTTAGACTGTCCACATGTTGTAACATATTGCATAAATGTATTATCTCTTAAAGGATTTTGTTAACGATATTATCTCTTAAGGAATGCGGTAAAGCTCGCCATTGTTTTAAACAAAAATCAAATTTATAAATATTATATAAACAAATAATGTTACTAATATTATATAAATAAAGAATGCAATAGTTCTAAGGTTCATTTTATTGGTTAGTAACTTTAGTACCTTGTTCATGCTGAGAATAGTCTCTTTAGTCCTCTTTTTACATCTACTTTTTGCATCAACTACCTTTTGATAACTACTTTTGTGATGGTGGTCATCTTCAATTATATTAATTTTATGATGGTGGTCATCCTTTCTCCCTTAGTTGGAATATTATTTTTACTCAAGCTCTTTGTGATTCCCTCTTGTCAACACATAAATGTGAAGAGAATACCCCTTAGGGGACTAGGATGAACTAAGATAATCAAATGCAAGAAAATATTACCCATTGGAGAATCAAGAAATAATTTAAGCAATGCCCAAAAATTATAATATAATGTACATCATCACCAAAAACTCTTGTGGTAACATAACCATTACCATTATGAGAGTGTCCATACAAATGGAACAAAATATGTGTCTCATACTAGTATCTGAAAATCATAAATCACCTACAATAATCAAACAAAAATGTATATTAGGATCACCACTTTAACCTCGTGCCCATATAATAGAGTTGATGGTTGAGTTAAGGAAAGTCCTCTAGGGCATGTGAACTATGTTAATATATATTCTACTTCTCTCTTTATCACATTTTCCCATGTTGGATATAACCAAAATGCACCTAGATATGTAACAATATTTGGATATGGCCCAGGTAAGGGGGGAAAATTTATTGGATATAGATATTACAAAATTTGAATTGTATCCTAAAAAGATTTAATAAAAAAGTGAAAAATATAAAAATAAATAAATAAACCACTCATTGATTATAAAGAGGTGAATCAACTTTCATCTTAACACACACTACTCTTTATTGAAAACTTTTTTTGATAGACTTTTGGTTTTGTGTTGGTCATTTTGAAGGGATTTGGAAGGTTTCGATAGATAATCCTTCACCATGATAATTCTCTTTTATTATGGATTATTCCACTAGGATAGCTACTCAGGATGATAAAATACAAGATAAATTTTTTGTGCTCACTTGTACTTGCACATAAATCACATAGCATGGTAATCAAAACCCAATAGGTGTAGGGAAAAGGAAGACAAACACCAAGCTACTAACATTTAGTGTTGTAAGGAATTGATAATTTGAGTATATCATGTGCAATATAACATATATCTAAGCCATATCACACATTGTTCCATAGAAAGTTTGCAATCCATACATTTTCCATTGAGTTACCTAGAATGGGATCCAATCAATCATTTCTCCTGTGAGGTACCTTCACCAAGATCAAATCAATCATGTTCTTACAAGTCACCTAAATTGTAAATTAGCCAATTATGAAATGAGTTACCTTGATAGGTAACCAAACAATCATGTTCCCACTAATGATGTAGAGGTAAAGTGGAGAAATCACCAAATATTCCCTTAATTGGATCAAGTCTTGTTTGAGAACTCATTCAATGCTATGTTTGTCCTTTAAGATTCCATATTCTCACAATATTTCCTTGGTTCTTGCACTAGTGGCCTTATTCTTGATATACCTATCCATCATAAATTTTAGATACACTTTTAAAACTCATTAGGCATCTATCATGTCACTAACATCCACTCCTGACTCTCTTCTTAACATTGGTCTCTCCTTACCATTCAATTCTCTCTAATAGCTCTCCATTAGGTGTATCTCATATGTTTCAAACATAAATATTTGAGGTAAATATTAGGAATGTGTCCTATTGTCATAAATGATCTCATATTACCCTACTTAACCTATCTTGGATCCTTTTAGGTGTTCCATCCTAACTCATCATTCCATTTTATACCCCAAGTTCACAAAGATTACACAAGGCTTGTAGTCTTTTTTTGGATAAACCTCCTTACTTGGGACACTCCATAGCTCACTTTGTAAAACTAAGTTCATATGCTATCACTCTTTATCCTTCTTGATCTTTGTGCTCAATCTCAAAACCTAAAAACCCATGATAGTGTTTTCTACTTAAAACATTCCCCAATTATGTCTTACATTAGGTCTTCAACCCTACAACCCTAAGTTTCCTCTATACCTATCTCCACCCATGCCAAAACTACAAATAACCATGTGATTCACCTATGGAATTGTAATTAAAATCTTTCTATAAAATTTGAGGTTTCAACTCCTTCACTAAGTATCTAAACCTATATTTTTCCAAGAAACCCTATGTAGGGTCTGTACTCAAGCTGAGGAGTATAAAAATAAAATATATTTTTTTGGACATTTTTTCAATCCATTGTGGGACCTTATCAAGGTCTGTACCAATTATAATCAACTCTCCAAATATATATTTTTTCTCATCTAACCCCCATAAGCTTATATCCCACTATACATAGAATTTTGAGTCTTTGAACCATTGTCTAATAGTCTTAATAATCCTTATTTATCTTTCATGCATTTTAATTTCTTATTAGATTTTAATGTCAACCTTGGGTCTTTCCATACACCCTTTTACCTTAATAATAGTTCATTCTCATCATTCAATCCTTGCCAATCTTCTAATCTGAGTGCTTACATAGTTCTAGGTTCTTTGACAGGGCTAAAATAGGGTTCTAGCCAACTAGTGTCATTCAAAGGTGGTTTATCTATTTAAATAACCTTAATCATTTCATCCTCATTACACATCTAATTAGTTATATATATATATATATATATATATATATATATATAATTAATTAAGTAAATTCATTTGATCCGTTTGTTAATCACTTATAATGACTATGAAAATAGGGTCTTAAATTACATAGGCTTGTGACATGTTTTAAGGGTTATATTTATTTTCTCCAGGGTTCCAACACCAAAGAACACTATCCAAACTATCCTCATTCTCATATAAATTATATAAAACTACTAACTCATTATTTAGCACCAGACACACATTCCCCTCTTCTTATTTGATTATGAGCAATGCCTTATGACTATAAAACATGGCTCTTGTTATCCCAAAATTGTGTAGTATATAATTATCTTAATCTTTACCTTCAGATCAATAAGTCCATTGTTTAATTTAAATTTGTCTCATCTAAATAATACAAACATACCACACAAGGATTTTCAGTCCACCAAACTCTCAGGTAATGTTATAGGATTGTACCTTGGTTTGTCATAAACTGTGAATAAGGTCTTTAAAAGAGAATTGCATCCTCAAGGATTTTCTAACTTTGAAATGTTTTCTCTATTATCCAAAAGTATATGATCCTAAAAATGTTTCATAATGAGTGTTTCTTATTTTTTTCTTCTAAAACACTTATTTAATCCTTTCCTTCTTGTCTATACTTACATCCTTCTCCAAACCTGCAGACATACACATATAGAGTATGTGTATATATGGCCTTCAAGGCTCACTTGAAACAATGTGAATACATACAAAGAGAAATCCATAAATCTTTCAAAAGACACAACATGATGCTCAACTTATTTATACTCATTGATTCAACATTTCATTTCAACACAATCCACCAATATACTTGGTCACCTTTCTTGAGGGTTCTTGAGAATTTTCTCAATCTCACCTTTCCTCCCTCTCCTTGGAGACCTCTTCCTAACTCTCATCTCTCTCCTCTACCTAAAAAATAATGTACAAATACCTATGAAACCAATTTCAATGTTGGTTGCTTGGTAGTTACAAATCAAAATCCTCTTTTCTTGATAACCCAATGTATGGGTGAGGACTACATATCTAATACAATAGGAATACCAGTAGTGAATGTTTGATCAAACTAGGATAGTAGTATTTATTGGAATTTAGAATTTAACACAATGATTGACATTATTCTAGCCAACCTTACTACAAAAACTTATACAAAAATCAAAGTAGCATTAATCCTTGGTTAAATCAAGTATAGCAGTCAAACAATATTAAGTTCTAAGTCAAATCAAGTGCAATAGTCAAATAGAGTCAGTGCTCAACTTACCTCTTGAAAAAATGTTAACAATCAAATATGTGCCTTGCAATAGTCAACAATCTATAGAAGTAGTTTCGTTCAAGCAATAGTGGCCTAACAATAGAAGATTAGACAAACCAATATTGGGATTTAACACTTTCCATGTCAAGAAAAAATGGATGTTTGGGTAAAAAATAAGAAGGTACCTCACACACATTGAAACTCAATTTTGACCAATATTTTACCTCCTATTGCCAAAACTCAAAAATAGTGTTTTCTATCTTGATTTTCCTGCATCACTTGACATGGTAGTTTGTTCTCTTCTATTTACTTGTTAGTTACATGTATGTAGGTAGTTACAAACTACTTGATGTATGAAATTGCATTTCATTTATATTCTCTTATGAATTTGACTACCACATTTCATTTACATTCTCTAATTCTTTTGAAATTACATTAGTTTTTACCAAACTCCACAAAACATCTTATTATGTTGATTAACTACATGCAAAATGATTAACTACAGTTTGTGAATTATTTTTGGAAATTATCACTAATTAATTTTTGTAATTGTGTGGTAGGTGGTATTAATACTACATGGGGAGTATTGTCAAAACACAAGAGGAATTCCATAAATTCATATGGAAAAAGTCAAATATACTAGAGGAGCTAAATGTGGAATGACAAACATTGCATGAATTATCATATGTGGTGGTCTATTCCATCAATTAGAGGGGGCTTGGAAGCAAAACAAATTTCATTTAGCCTAATGGATTGTGATGGGTGAATGTTCTCCTACATTACAACATGGCATATCCATCATACCACATTCCAATGGTGAGTTATGAGTACACATCATTCATAGATAGGCTCGATCATGACTTATACATACATTGGTCATATGAATGGCCATAGGATGATGCCATTTTGTCTGATGCATGGGGCACTAACCTATATGAGGCCCTTCTTGGAGAAGTTCTTAACAATGAAGGTGCATAATGATCTGGATGTTTATGTGCATCCAGATTAAGTATGAAATATATTCATTAGTGCCAAACTACCATTGTGAGTGTAGTTTAAATAATATAGCATCTAGAATAACCTATTTTAAGCCTCCAATATTTTTTTAGCATATCCATATGTAGCATTTTGGAAGAGATACACAATCTCCCATAACACAGATTTTCCTCTCATCCAACGAGGTCGAAGTATTTCAAGAACATAACCATTATTATTTTATATGCACATTGTAGAGGATGAAAGAGATGGTGTCTACAATCCATTAGATGAAAGTGATGGTTTTGAAAGAGAATAGAATAATTTTATAAGAATATCTTTCAATATTGATAAACAATGTTTATTCTTGTAATCAATTCTATTTCAACATGTTTAATTTATTTCTAAAGAAAGTACATATTTTTTTGTGTATTACATATTTGTTGCTAAAGAAAGTACATATTTTTTGTCTATGATAGTGTTTTATTTTTTGATCATGTAATGTTTTGATGATCAAACGAATGAATAAAGAAATGATTTTATGTTTCATGTCCTTGAATTGTATTGGATTCTTATGAATGAAATAATGTCTTTCAAAGGACCTTGAGGTTATGAATATGTTGATATTTGTGTTAAGTTATAGGTTTGGATAACACTATAGGATACAGTTTGGTAGGGAGTAGTGGGGTGATGTATTCAAGTTATTTAGATAAAGATTGAATTCTACAATGAGGTACTAACATCATAGTGATCCTATGGTGATTAAGTTACAGCTCCAACTGTATTTATTTTGAAAAGGAGGACTAAGTATGTGTTTTTTATGAGAAGAAAAACTTGTAAAATAAGTATAAGAATATTGGTTATAAATATATTTCCCATTATCTAGTGTTTTTATAGAGATTTAAGTGTTTTAAGTTGTGTAGAGTTCATAAACACAATTCAAATCATACAAACCATTGTGTGTTAAGACATAGTCTATAAAGAAGTAAGGGTAACCTTGAATAGGGGCATACAGAACCCTCAAATGGAATTAAATGGAAGGATAAGCCTATGTAAACCTTGGATAACTATTAAAGTGGTTGACAAACCATTTGAATGACTTAAAACATAATAGTTATTTATAGTTGTGCAAAGTTCTGATGGTAGGAGCCACGATCATTTTATTCGATGTAGTTGTCTTGATACTTCTCTTCTGTGTCTATGCCATTTTATGTAGGGTCATATGAAAATTTTATGCATCCCTAAATATAAATAGTCTACAAATACCTGATGAATGACTTTGTCAAAATGATAACACTTTTGCCCTAGAATTTACCTTGACATTTGACTAGTGCAAAACCTAGGATTAAACACTGATACCTTTACCCTTGTTTTGATCACCTCCATTTGAGCTCTCCCTCCACCTTGTATCCATTAGTGAGTGAATGGTGAAGGACATATATTTAACCTTTAGGCTTGGCATTACCGAGTTAACAGTAGGGCCATAAGAGATTGAGTCAATGCTAAGAGGACATTATTATTAGTGTGATAGGGCATGATAATATAGCATTACCATGGAATGATTCACATGCCATGCTAGGTATGTGACACATGCCAAGTGGAGTGACACCTAAAAAATCATGGTTCATAGTTGATGTGATGGTGATTATCGATTGTCAGTGACAGTGGTGATCATAGTGGGGATGGTTATTCAGTAGTCAGAATAAAGGTGGATGTTACCATCAAATTTAACTTGATTTGAATATGGTTAGTCATAAGATGGTGAATTATAGTGGATACACACCCCATAATAATTTATGATGAGCAACACACACCAAGAGTTAGCATGTGTTGGTTAAGCTCTGCCAAAAAATCTAGCAAATAATCCTATACAACATGAAGCATATGCTTTAGAAAAAGGAAAAATTCAATGAAATCACCACATGTTCTCTTAACATATTAAAGAAAAATTTGAGTTTGGATATGGTAGATTGAATAAGTTGGAGACTCTATATTTTCAAATAAATTTTAGACATGTAGTAGTCAAGAATTTTTTACAACTATGACCATTGCTTTCTTATCTTACTGATTAAAAAATTATAGATTCAAGAAAAAATGTTAAAGGCCTTGATAGAACAACATTTTACATGGAATTAATTTTTATATTTAAGATGAAATCTTATACATTAGGTAAGGTCATACAAATTCATCTCACAAAGAGACAAAATGACATATTCCAATGTAAACAATCTAGTTTTGAATAGTGGTGGTTTGAGGAAAGTGGTGGTGTAGAGCGGTTTGGTAGCACATGACACCATTTATGTCAACCAATAGTTAAGAGTTTCATTAACCATGCTGATGTTGTTTTTTCAACAAATTACCCATCATAAATGAAGGATTTTGCCTCTTTATGGATGCTTTGTAAGGGACGACCACCATAGGGATAAATATTATGAGACATTAAGCCCCTAGACATGTCATCCTCCTCAAAACCTCAAAACATACTAGGAAGATGATTATTATTAGTATTAATCTTAATAATAATCCCTCTAGTGGCCATCAAAGGCATATGATCCTTTGTGTTGTAAAATTAGTATATCTGAAGTAGCGAAGCATAAGAAGGCACTAATTGAGTGACAAGTTTGGTGATTAAAACACTTATCTCATGATTTGAATAAGAAACCTACTGTAAACCAAACATATTTATATTGGATAAACATGATGAAAACTTTTTAGATTGATGATGATGATCCTTGAGAAAATAATATGCCCTAGTTGGCCTTTCATATCCATACGATGATATATACACCATATGATTATTCTTAGATGTCACAGACATTGCCATTATCATATCTTCCTACATTAACTTATACTTTTACAATCTCAACCTTTCAAGCTATGCCATGCTAATCCCTCTCTATGGCTACCTCTTCTACTTCATGGCATTGATCTTCATCTTCTTCATTACCTTCATGCAATCTTTATTATCACCACGTCCAGGGTTCAAACCTCTCGAAGCAACCTTTTCATCCAACAACATTAACATTTTTTCCATATCAAGTTATGTTCCTTTCTTTCCTTTAACTCAGCCTAAGAACAACATTTCCACCATTTTTTTTATCTTATCTATTTCAACTCAAGTAGAAATGCATTCCATTTCAAACAAGGATTTTAACAAACTTAAAAAACCCCTCTATGTTTTCAACAGACTATAAATATGCATTTATCTCCATGTCTGAATAGGACATATATATAATGTATATGTATTATGGTCATGTTTCTTTCTGGGAGTATGATCCACTTCATGTCTATTTCTTGTGTTTAATAATTATATCATGAAATTATCTTTCTTTGATTCCATCATGAGTTTCATTATACGTTGGTCGACGCATATTTGATTTTACGTTATTATGAATTGATGGGAAGGGTAGAGGGAGACCCACATTTAGTTGTTTAGTATAATTTATGATTGGTTTTGGGGGCTCTATTTGGGAATTAAATGGCAAGGTTAAAATCCTCCAAAGGGGTGATAGATGACAAACATTTACTGTCACTTTGACAAGTCATGGATGATCTCTTTCATTCTTCTAGTTGGTTATTGTGGGTTGTTTTGTTGGGATCTTCACAACCATGCTTGGTCTTTGTTTATTGATCTAATAAATCTCCCATTAACCTTTAGTTAGGATAAATTGGAATTTTAGGAGGATGTTGTTTTGACTGAAAATATTTATTCTTATTACTTTTTATTTATTTTGAGATTAATTTTTTTTATAATTGTTATGATTGTCAATTCTTGTTACATATATTTACATAATTTGAATGATTATTTCTTGTACAATGTAAATAACTAATAAGCTTCTCTTTTTATTTTTTGGATTAGTCAATTGGCAATGGTAAAGTTGGTACTGGGTTAAGCAAAAAAAAGTCAACAGGTGTTGGGTGAACAACTCAATAGTTGTGGGGTCATTGCCATTCAAATCATTTTTATATTATATAAGATAATGTGTATATATATATATATATATATATATATATATATGATATATTATATATTAATACATACTATATATAATCATAAAATAAAAATATATAGAATTCCTCTAATTTTCTTTGTACCTTCAGGGCAATTGCTAGTATAATATAAGGGAATCGGACTCTGACATGATCACATGCAAGAAGTAAACACAACACCATATTCTCTATTGTGGGAGTTAAAACAACACCATTTTCTACTCTCGAATGAAATTGTGGGAGTGAATTAAAAATATTAAGCACCTTCTTATGTAAGAGGGAAGGCATGAAAGATTCACAAATTCCTTTTACACAGTTTCAATTAAACATTAAAAAAATGCAACATAATAATAATATAAGATAATGTATTCCATTATTCTTACATACATCCCAGTTCCATTAAAAAATTTAAACATAAATTATTGTGTCTAATACAAATAATTTTTAAAGGTATTTGAGTGTGCAATTACATGAATTATTTATTTGAAGGAAATATTTCATGTGTATTTTACTATTATATATATATATATTAGTGAATTTGTGTGGAACATTTACATAGTCAAACCAATAAATGTATATGCTTGCGTTGATAATTTAATTTATTTTTTAATTAAACATTCTTTTTATTATTAACTATAATAAAATTATTATTTTTCCAAACATTGATTTTTCACTATGGATAATTTGTTTTTAGTCATATTTTGTCACTACATATTTATTGTGTAAATAAATTTATAATAAAAAAAAGGTAACCATAAGGACCTATTCTAGACATTAATGCACTTGAAAGAGATGAAGGTTTTAAGTACATAATAACATGATGACAAAGGTATAATATTTTTTGAAAATTTGAAGCAAAGCATATTCATATACATCACGGTTTATAATCCCTTAAGTAAAGGATGGACACAACCTTATTTTTTTTGCAAACACATGCAATTAGAGTTGAGTGATAAATAGTCATAGTATTTACTATTGTCTTAATGTTTAATCATATAATTTTTATAAATAATAGTTATTATAATTTTTAGAATAATTATACTAAAAAATATTTTTTGGTTGGTATTTCTTTTCTTATAATTAAGAAGTTAAGAATCTTTAAAATTATAACAAAACTGAAAGAAAAAAGTTAAACTCTTTATATATATAACTATAATTATTTTGATGCCAATTTGTTAAAGTTTACTTTAAACTCTATATATCTAAATACAATTATATTGATGCCAATTTGTTAAAGTTTACTTAAACTCTATATATCTAAATATAATTATTTTGATACTAATTTTCATGTTCATATTTATATTGTGAATCACAAAGATATAATATTTTTATATTTTTCTAATTTTATCTTATTAAAAGTCATATATAAATATCTTTCTAATATAGATTTTTATATTATGAATCATGAAGGTATAATATTTTCATAGTTTTACAATCTTCTCTTATTAAAATTCATACCTAAATATTTTTTTAATATGGCTTTCTATGAACATATAAAAATTATGAACACCATAAATAATATGATATATATATATATATATATATATATATATATATATATATATATATATATATATATATATATAAAGAGAGAGTTTGTATTAATTATTTTTTTCTTTTTATTCCTTTGTGATCCACATATTTATTTTATGATAAAATTCTCTTTACATCAAAATGTAATACATTGACTTATAAACATATAATTTAATTTAATTAGATGTAAAATAATAAAATCAAACTTAATTATCATATAACTAAATTTAATTATAAGTAAAATATTAAAATCAAACTTAATTATTATTTCATTTGAAAATAAATAAATGCTAAAGAAATAGTTTAGACAATTATTTTGACTTTTGTGCAATGTGGAAACAATTGTCATAATATGAAAATAGAATCAGAGTTTTCATGAAAAGATAATGAGAGCCAAAAAAAAATTCACTAACCTAAGAACCTCCCTATCACTATACTCTCCACATTTATAGTAACCCAAATAGTGGACTTGAAATTTATAACATACATTATATAGGAAAAATATGATTTGATAAATGTGCTAGTCAAATGATTCTCTAGATGTCATTTACAATTTTATGTCTATGCATTGTTCTTTGAGAAATTAATCTTCTTATTAAAAATATAATAGAGAAGTTGAATATGTAAAAGATACATAAAAGGGTTTGTTTTAAGGATTGTGACATGGGTCACTAGACATTTTAATAAATATAAACTTATCATATCCCTCAATTGTGCACAATATTGATCGCATCATGTTAAATAAAATTTAAATTATATAAATAATTTGATGTAATAGAAATGTTTTTCTATAAATATATTAAATACCAAGTAATACTTTATAAATAATTAATCTCTTCTAAAATGCAATGAATAATAAATGCTAGATATTTGTTAGAATTTTTTAGAATCTTGGATGCATTATCTATATACTTACATTGATTGTGTTTTCTCTTTATTATATGATGTCCTAAATACCTAATGTACCTATTTATTTATAGACCTATTTAATTTGTATTAAGACATGAATACAATGCCATGTTTTGAAATTTTTTCATAGTAAACATTTTTTTCTAGTTAAGGAAGTTAATAAATCATGGTATTTTTTGGCATGAAGCTATTAATGTATATTTTTATTTCTCTAAAATATTAATGTTACTCAAGTAGTGTTAAGTTTTAGATTCAAAAATAACACCAATAAAGTAACCTTAGAATTCAAACAATTATGAGAGTCTCTAGCTCATTGGGATAATGCTTTTTGCACTATGAATCACATGAGTCTACATCTCCCTGTCGGCTCTTCTTGTATCACTTCTCCATATTGATGGAGCATATATTACAATCACACCCATTTTAAATTTAAATATATTTGACTCCATACCTTCTCCTTTAATGATCACAAGATTAAAGTTGACAGACTAGTTTACATGAATTATTTCTTGAAGGGAACATTCCATGTGCATTTTCCCATTGTATACATTAGTGCACTTGTGTGAAACATTTACGGACTCAAAACAATGAATGCATATGTTTGTATTGATCAATTTTTTTTAGTAAGACATTCATTTTATTGATTATAATAAAATTATAAATTATTATTTCCAAATTATATGTCACCACTATGTATTATAGTTTAATAATATCATAAATACCTGAATTGCATATATAAACTAGACATCATATGTAACAACTTTAATAAAAATTGCTATTTAAAACATACTCAATGTGTTTCAAATTTTTATATAGATATTTAAATTAGTACATTAATGTGAAAATGAAACTTGTCAAGAATTAACCATAATAATATGTTACTTTTTCTAAAAATGTAACATAGGCCAAATCTCATGCAAATTTAATAGCTTTGTAGTACTAAAAGTTCATTTATGTTAATTAATTGAAATTTTTAACAAGTAATTTCATACAATATTTTATTGATTATAGGAAAAGTATAAATTCTTATTTCCAAATTATATGTCAGAACTATGTATTATAGTTTAATAATATTTTGAATACCTGAATTGCATATATAAACTAGACATCATATGTAACAACTTTAATACAAACTGCTATTTCAAACATACTCAATATGTTTGAAATTTTTATATAGATATTTAAATTAGAACATTAATATGAAAATGAAACTTGTCAAGAATTGACCATAATAATATGTTACTTTTTTAAAAAATGTAACATAGGCCAAATCTCATGCAAATTTAATAGCTTTGTAGTACTAAAAGTTCATTTATGTTAATTGGCTCAAAGTAGACACTAAAATCCAATAAAAATTCAATAGATGCAATGGAAATAATTGGATCCTTGATATAAATTTCCAATAATGTCCCTAAATACCAATTTCTTATTGAGAACCTTCTCACACCAACTCACTATCACCTAGATGCAAAGATGGTATGTGATATTGCTGGTCCTGATTCCCCTTGGTACCATTACCTATACACCTACTTCCAAGATCATATCCTTCTCTATACTTATTCTCATTTGCAAAGCATTGTAAAAAATTCATGTGAAAGTTATTTAATTTAAGTAAACTTTGTGTGGAAGTTTTAATTTTGTACCTCAATGAATTAAAAGCATAATTTGTAATGGAGATCCTTATGTTATAAAAGGATCTAAATATGCTTAGTTATTTTTCATGAGAAACAATGAGATGTAATCTCACAATCATGCTAGCCTAAACTTAATTTTGAGTAGTTTATGGATTATAATTCCTTTTGTTTCAAAAAGTGACTTTTGGCATGATGAATTTTACTAAATCCTTCAAATTTTGCATATAGTATAATTCATTTATGGTGACTATGGAATTTATTCCCACTTAGTATTAAGGGGAAGTGTTAGAGCATTTTTAATGAACAAGTGGTAATTCAACCCTTAGCCGATACTTATAATCAATTAAATAATAATAATAAGTTACTTATTACCACGAGGTAGAAACCTCGTATAAATAAATAACCATATTTTTTAATATAATTATTTACTAAGTTTTTATTTAATCAAAACATTAATCACTAAAGGTTTATTCAGGATATTAATTAACTAGGATCTTTTATTTAATCGAGATGGTTAGACTCGTTATTTACAATGGATCACCTCCCTTCATATTTACCTATAGATAGGGTTTTAACCCTATGGTGAATAACAACTTGATATATTGACATTGGCAAGATATTTAGATTATCAAAAGGCTTGTGAAGACTTTGTTGAGAAGAAGTGAGAAGTTGGAGTTGTATTGAGGTAAATTGTTTCTCCATTAATGAAAAATCACTTGCTAGGTTTTTTACCTCTTTGAGGGTTTCCCAGAATAAATATTGTGTATAGTGTGTTCATTGATCTATGTCCTCCATTTATGCTTTGCTTATTAAATCTCTTCTAGATCCTCTATGTATTGATTCATTCAATGATTTCATCAAAATATTCTAAAGATCGTGAAGGTTGGTATTGGAAAATACCACTTCAAAACATCCTTTGTTGATAGGATTCAAATAGAGATTCCTTTTTCTAAGTACTTTGTTTAGTCCTATAAACAAATTTGGTGTGAAGGATATAAAAAATATTCTTCATCATTAAAATGGTATTTGAATACCTTTTCAACAACAATGTTATCCTATAAATATCTTACAACGGTGAATATTTTCAAAGTAATGTTGGTTGTTGTTTTGACATAGGCACAATAAGAGGTTATAAAACCTTCCCATTTTGATATAATGGAATATGGGTTATCAAAAACCTACCAAAAACTATAAAA
This sequence comes from Torreya grandis, assembly GCA_037957365.1. NCBI lineage: Eukaryota > Viridiplantae > Streptophyta > Pinopsida > Cupressales > Taxaceae > Torreya > Torreya grandis. The sequence goes on from JARHVA010000015.1 coordinate 11,219,515, forward strand.
TATTTACAAATATAAAATGAAAACATAATTAAATGGTGTCTTTTACAAAAAAATAAAATGTTCAGAATTAAAACTTGAAATAGAATTTCTATTTTGAAGAATTATAGATTTATTACTTTAAATGAGTTGATTATTCTTTGTGAAAATAAAAAATAATTCATCATAGATTTGGCTGATGTCTAAATTTATAATAAAACAATGCAAATTTTAAAGATTATTAATTGATTTTGATTCATTGAGTAAGAACAACAACAATGAAAAGTGAGAAAATACTTAAACAACAAAAAAATATTGAATTCTCAATTCATCTCTCACAAACAAAATAAATATTGATGTGAAAATAGTCCCAAGCAATCAAGAGTGGTTAGTCAATAGTGAAATTCATTCATGGAACAACATTGAACTTAACATATGCTTAAATCAATATTAAAATGCAAGATGACACGATAATTTCATCACCAAAATTGTGTAGAGATAAAATTTGTCAAACCTTCATTTTCCACAACAAATCAATTAAAGATTTATTTTGTTCATTTTTAATTCTATAATTTGAAACAACCCCTTTACCAACAACATACATCTTACAAACTTGATAAACCAAATCTACATAAGACAAATTCACTAACCCTTTAAATCCTACAAACTTGAAAAATAACATTGAACTAAGAGTTGATTATGAGAATCTCTTCCCAAACATTCTCCAACAACACTTTGATTCTTTCAAATTTGGAACCAATATAAATGCATAGTCCTTTAATAAATTCCTATCATATCCTTTTATATTAGTAACAATCTATCCATGTGAAGTCACAATACCTTGAAAAACTTCTTTAGAGAGACACTCATCTTTAGGATTTTTTGAACTGAGTGAAGTAAAAATCAGAAATTAGTTCAATGGACTTGGAAACAAAAGAATAATTTTTTTTCCCCATCTTAACTGGGATTTCACCTGAGTAAGCTCCACTGATTGTGCACCTATGTAATCATTGAGGATATTAACCTCAAATAATGAGAATTTTGCTACATGAGGTTACCAAATTTTGTATACATCATGATCTTCCTTTACAAATTTCACTTTATTTTCTACTTCACTTGAACAAAAATAATAATTTAGCTAATTTATTGAAATCAATGAAGACTGGGAAAAAATTGTTACCAAAAAAACTGAACCTTTTCCTTCCTTTTGCCTTTCAACTGTCAGATATCTAAACAACTAAACCATAGTTTTTAATCTGTTTCAATTTATGTTCCATTTTTTTAATATCTTTTTATACAAATAAAATTAATTTATATGGAATTTGGGAAGATAAGAATAGTCCATCTTAAGGTGGCAAGTTGGTTGCATTTACCACATTCGTTTATGTTTGATAGAGCTTAGCATTATTGATGTGTCATGTTCACATTTGATGTGAAGTCCACCTTATGTAGTGTTATTACCAAGGTGTGATGTATTATGTGTACTACATTTAATATATAAATTTAAGCGGTAGTTATCCTCACTTGTGAGAAGGTGAGGTGTAATTTAGGGAATGATCCAATCTCACTTTTCACTCAACCAATAACAATATCTCACCATCTCTTGCTTTTCATATCTAAATTAAATTTTGTGTCCATGTGTAAAGTTATATTATAACTTAGAGTCATCTCTAGTGCTAATGGATAAGTAATTTATTAGAGAGTTTTGTTTTGGTACAATCATTGTTGGTTGCACATATGTACATTATATATTTAGATGTGTAATACAATATGTTTTTTGTTGGTAAATATTTTTCTATGATCTAAGCACTATTGTGTGGATGGATGTGTTCATTATGGAGCTTTACCTGGTATTCCATCCTTATTTTTAATATAAAATCCGAACTATATTAAATTTTACTTCGTATTAGAGTTGGATCTGCAATCTCCATGTCACATTGTTTTAGATTTGGTTCTTTATTTGATTATATTTGTGTTGTTTACAAATATATATATGGAGTTCCATTAAATATATTACTATAATGTTTCATTTTTGAGTTTTTTGTGCATACCAGACATTTTCATTACATTAAGCATGCCATAAAAAGTCAACTCTGACATTTGTTTCACCTGGATCACACACCATGAGCTCATTTGCCAAGCCATTCAAATAGCATTCTACACAGACCTAAAAATTTTGCAGGTGTAAAAATGATCCAACAAAGAGGAAAATGACATTTTTTGCTCATCTAGTATGTTATCAAGACCAAATTATGCAATTTTTTTATTAATTCATAATAATTCATTAGCTATAATATTTAATTGTGACTTGGATATGAGTTTATTGGTAGAGTGATTTTTTTCACCTTGCCTTTTTTTAAAGATCTACAGAATTGTTGAGTTCATCACTCTCAATTGAGGATTTATGTTGTGATTTTTTTCACACATATCACATTGACGCTTTTGAAGACACTTATTTGTTTTGTCTTCACTCCTTAATTAGTAATACAGGGGGTGTTACATATTGCCAATGCTTCTTAGTTATTCGAGTATACTATGCACCTTGTGTTTGTTCTTGTATACTATGTAGATGTAAGCATTGGTATAAAAATTTAGAATATTATATCTAAGACATATTTGATGGTATTGAAATTTAGAATATCATCTCTGAGTTGTCTTTAGTGGTATCAAAATTTATAATAGTCCTTGAGCCAACATTATTTGATGGTATCAAAATTTAGAATAATTTCTGAGCCAATCCTCTTTATTGTATTTTACCCATGTATTTTGGTTAGATGAAACATGTACTATTGTTTGCCTAGTCATATTTATGAAAACTAATTTTGATTCATTCCTTTAGAGGCTTCATTAGATTTAACAGTCATCTACATTGACTTGAATCATTGTTCTTTTTTCTCTATCATTATACATGAGTACCTCATCAGGCCTAGTTATCAAGACCCATACTTATGAGCTTAATTTTTTTTCTCTTTTACCATATCACCTAAACTAATATTCAGGGGGGGTGTTAGTGTGTCATTTATTCTTGATGTGAAGTCCACCTTATGTAATGTTTTTACCAAGGTGTGATGTATTATGTGCACCACATAGTTAATATACATATTTAAGTGGTAATTATTCTCGCATGTGTGAGAATATGAGGTGTAACTTGGGAAATAATCCAATCCCACTTTTTACTCAACTAATAACAATATTTCATTTACCTCTTGATTTTATTATATAATGAATGTTTGTGTTTTTGTAGAAAGTTATATTGGAGCTTAAAGTCATTCCAAAGTTGGTGGAGATGTAGTATGTTAGAGAGTTATGTTCTGGTACAATTATTTTTGATTGCACATATATACATTGTATATTTAGATAGTGTAATACAACATGTTATTTGCTGGTGAATCTCTTTATATGATCTAAGCATAATTATGTGGATGGATGTGTTCATTGTATATTTTTCCTACCTCCCACCTGCTCCTCGTTTCTTATATGGCATCACAACTATTTTAATTTTAACTAACATCTATTTTATCAAAGAAATCTATTAACAATATTGTTGACTCACCTCCATTGACAACCAATCCTATTTCTTAAACTTTAGGGGTACATTAATATATACTTCCTACTCCAAATTTTCTATTCAATTGTTGTTGAATAACAATGTGAGTGTGAGGATAATGAGATGGTAAAATGATCCTCGCACCAAGGACCGATCTTGGGGAGCAGAGTTATTAGGTGCATAGGTTGCCACATTTTTTCGTAAACTATGATTACTAAGTGGTGGAGGAAACATAAATTATTCCCACCCCAAAATAAATTCAAATGAATTATATTGTTATTCTTAATTAGTTTATTGTGTGTTGAATGTTATTTTTCAAAAACAAAATTTTATTGAAAAATATTTTAGTTTACTAGAGAAAGGGTCAATAGGTGAACATGATCTACTAATTGAAATGGGATTTGATTATATAATACCCCATACATAGCACTACCCAATAGTTATTACTATTGGTGCTTCTCTCTACATCCTATCTCAAGTTTTAAATTTTAAGTTATCATTTTAAATAAAATAGAAAAAATGAAAGCTCCAAATAAATCGTTGATTAAAAAAAGCTCTTACATTTAATTTTTTGGATTATATAAATTAAACAACATAAAAAAAAAAAAAATTCAAAAAACTTAAAAAATAATAAAAGAAAAACAAAATTAAAAAATCCTTAGCCATAAAAAAAATACACACACAAAATTGTATGTAAGAAAATTCATAGTAGCTAAGGTGGATATGTAATGAGGTATGTTGCAATATAATTTTTTTATTTTTTGGGGGTTTAAATTTTTAATGAAAAAGTTAAATTTGAAAACATAACATTTTTTAAGTGTCTTTATGGATTTAATGTATATTTTTGTAGCGAGTGATCGATAATTTTTTTTACTAGTATTTCTCTCCATTTTTAAATTTTTTTTAGATTTTTAATCAAAACACTAACCAAATTTTTGTCATTTATTTATCATTTTTTTTGTTTGATACGAATTTTTATAGATTCCATTAGCTTTTAACTCATATAAATCCTATAATATTTTCATTTTTATTTAGTTTCATAATCATTTTTATTGTTATTTTTTTTATTTGGGAAAAAAATGAACAATGAGTGTATTTTTGAGATAAGCCTCAATTTCATGCTTTTAAATTCTTTGTCATCAATCTTAGATAGTAATTCAGAACAATATTCAACTTTACCCATAACAATCAATCCCTTTGACATGAATTTGTTGAAGAAACACTTCAATTTAGTGCAAAATGTTGTGCTAGTAATTGTGATGAAGTAGAAGCTAGTGACGTGACATAGTAAAAGCTTGTGAGATTTTAGATAATGTCATTATTTGAGTGTTTTATCAAAAATAAAAGAAGTCACCAAAAATTAGGATTGTTTTTGAATATGCAACTATCAAATATTCATCATTTGTGGCCACTAGTGATATTAAATATAATGCTACTTATTTGGAATATTTGTAATAATGAAAGAAGTCAATGATCTCATTGCTAGACCCTAAATATTCATTTGAAAATAACATTGTATCTTCCTATTGTGATCGAGTGTCGTACCATATTCATGTTTTTTCCACCAAATGTTATATGAAGGGCATTATTTTGACATTTTTTATAGTTTCTCTTCTTAGATGTAGAAATTATTGTTCAAAATATACTTATCTACATAGTTATTCAGAGTGTTACACCAAAAACCTTGAGGTGACACGATTAGACTGTTGTGATGCTGATCCTAACTTTTACATTCTTAGTATCAATAATTAATGGCTAGAGAGTACATACACAAAATTTCCCCTATAATAATTTGTCAACTAAAAATTACTTGATATAGGGGATTCTGACTATTCTTACATGGGTGAGTCTGATGGTCCACATTCAGATGTAAAATATTAATTCCTATTGGTACCAACTATATTAGAAGATGGTTTCACATTGTTTGTGGAGGATACCACTAAACTTACATTAATACTACTGATGATCCTAAAATTTTTAAATTGGGTGCATCCCTCACTAAAGAGGAATGTGATTTCATTATTATCATTTTGAAAGAATTTGTTGACATATTTACATGGTCTTATACGTATATGCTAGGGATAGATTAATTTAAAGTCATACATCACCTTATTGTGTACCAAAATGCCAAGCCAATTAAATAAAAAATATGAAAAATGCATCCATTGTTGCTATACTAGTAAATAAAGAACTAGAGAAATTATTTGGAGTAGGTTTTATTACATGAACTGATTACCTAGAATAGATTTCTAATATTATTCTAGTCAATAAGAAACCAGTTGATATTCACTTATGAACAAATTTTAGGGATATCAGCAAGGTATGTCCTAAAGATGACCTCCTCTTACCTAACATTGAGATGATAATGGATTCAATACTAGGGTATAAGATATTATCTATTATGGATGTCTTCTCAAGATAGAATGAGAAAAAGACACTTAAGGATTGACACAAAATGATGTTCACCACTCTGTGGGGGAAAATCACTTATCAAGTGATGTTGTTTGACTTAAAGAATGTTGGTGCTACCTACCAATGTGTAATGACTATTATATTCCATGGCATGATGCATGACATTGTTGAGGACTATGTAGAGGATATTTTAGGAAAATCATGTACACGTGCATGACATCAAAAAGTTTATGAATAATATTTGATAAACTTCATGAATATATGTTGTGCCTCAATCCAAATAAGTGTATGTTTAGTATCATGATAGATAAATTTCTAAGATTCATTAATTCCCATAGGGACATTGAAGTTGATCCTGCCAAAGTGAAGGCCAACATGGAAATGCCTCCTCTTCTTAATTTTAAACAAATTCATAGTTTTTAAGGCAATATCCCATTTATTCGTAATTCATCACACAACTGGTTGATAAATATCATCCATTCAATAACCTTTTAAATAAGGGTATCACATTCTAATAGAATCATGAGTGTCAACAATCCTTTGAGGAACTAGAAACCTTTTTAGAAAACCCACTAGTGTTAACCCCACCAATACCAGGGAAGCCACTACTTATTTACATCTTGGTGATTAAACATGCCTTAGGGGCACTTTTGGCCCAACATGATGAATATGGAAAGGAATGTGTAGTCTATTATTTGAGTAGGCATGAATGTGCCAATAAATCTAGGTAATAATCCTATATAACATGCAACATATGCTTGAAAAAAAGGAAGAATTAAATAAACTCAGTTTTCTCTCAACATCTTAAAAAAATTGGATATGGTGGATTGAATAAATTGGAGACTCCAGATTTTCAAATGAATTTTAGACTTGTAATAGTCAAAAATCCACTTTGATTGAAAATTTACGAGGTCATTTTTGGAGACTAACGAGGACCAATCATGCACAATCAAAAATAATAATAACAAGGAGGGTTCCTCAAATTTTTAGCTATTAACATTATCAACAATCATCTTGACATTACATTTGAAAAGTGCATTATAGAAAAATATACCAATCATGCACTTTAAAAATTAGATTCTCTAATGAAAATATTGGGTTTGAGTCCCACAAAATGTAAATGGAATTCTTATATATTTGATTTAGATAACGATCTTCATTGTTAAAAAAAAACATAAGAGAAATAAGGATTTGTGCATAAATATGTAGCATTTTCATGCCATATTCAATGGATTGTTATATATAATGTGTCATTTTTTTATCATAGTACCTTGGAAAAATCACTAATGGTACGTAGTGGAGGCCAAATCCATAAGGTGTTTGAAAAATATGACGAAGAGTCAAAAAAATGTAGAGGAAGTTGTGCCATGATTTTGGGGGAACAGGTGAAATGATGGGTGGTTGAATATGGAGGCCTAGGAAATAAGTTGTGGCAACTCCATCAGAAATGATTTCAAAAACAAAAAAGAATTCTGAGCTCCTAATTAAACCCAACTCTCTACCCACTCAAGCAAGAAATAAACATGAAAGTAATTTTTATTTTAGAGAGGAATTAGTTCAAATGTTTCTAAAAATTTTGACCCTAACAATAATAGTTTTTAGGCACTCGCACCTTTCCCCAACTTGTTCTCTCTTCTATACTTTAGAGGAATAAATTATACTGCATATTCCATATTAGTGAGAAGAGGGAATGAGCATTCCTAATACTATTTTTGTTTTTGATAGTTAATAATAAGGGTAAAGGGGATTTTCCTTTAATGTATTAAAAGATCTGATAATATTGTAAATCTCTTGTGTACATTAGAAGTTTACAAGATTATATTGTATGATCTTCTTCAACAATCCAAAGTATCAAATTATATTTATCTCACTCAATTCCGAGTACTTGTGGGACATATCTCCATAGATTAACAACTTACATTATATTAGAGTGACGCCATCCCTTGGTCCCTCACATAGTAATCCCCTCTATATTGAAGCCATCATTTCTCATCATAATCTCCAGTGGGTTCTCATAGATAATGGTTCAGGTTTAAACATTACTTCATTGAAACTAGTTAAACACTTGAGGTATAATTCAATAGATATGCAACTAGATATCACTACTATTAAGGCCCACAATAATGTATAGAGAAAATCAGCAGGGACTATTTGTCTACCTATCCTTGTTATGCTTGTTATCCATGACACCCTTTGCCACAACTTCCATAAAATCTACTTCTTGACCATCCTTGGATCCATGAAGTACATGTAATCCCTTCCACATTACACCAATGCCTCAAATTTCTCCATTTTGGGATGGAGGTCACTATGTATAATAATTTATAGTCATATCAATATTGTAAAAATCTCAAAGTTGAGTATGAGAACTATAATTACTAACATAATTTATATCCAAAAAGGACAAACATATAGATCATAAATCTCCCAAATCTAATTATATTGATCCAGGTAACCATGTGTCCACTTATTATGCTCTGCCTCACCAAATTTTAGATCCAAGTAATTATATTTGAGAGGAAAAAATTATACTGCATATTATTTATTGATGATAAGAGGGCATGAGCTTGTCTAATATTAGTATTGTTTTTGATAGATAATAATAAATAAAAAGGGGGATTTACTTTAAGGTATTAAAGGATTTGATAATATTTTAAATCTCTTGTGTACATTAGAAGTTCACAAGATTATATTGTGTGATCTTCTTCAAAAATAGAAAGTATCAAATGATATTAATCCCACTCAATTTGAAGTACTTGTGTGACATTTATTCCCAGATTATCAACTTACATTATATTAGAGTGGCATGGCATCCCTTGGTCCCTCACACAATAATCCCTTCTATATTGAATCCATTATTTCTCATCACAATCTCAGGTGGGTTCTCAAAGATAATGGTTAAGTGTTAAACATTGTTTCTTTAAAACTAGTTAAACACTTGGGTATACTACAACAAATACACAACCATATACCATTACTATCAAGGCTTACAAAAATTTAGAGAAAAAATCATTAGGTACTATTTATTTTCCTATCCTTATTGGGCTTGTTAGCCATGACACCCTTTGACACATCATAGATATGGAACTTCCATAAAATATGATTCTTAACCATCCTTGGATCCATGAAGTACATGCAATCCCTTCCACATTACACCAATGTCTTAAATTTCCCCATTTTGGAATGGAGGTCACTATTCCTAACAATTTGTTCATGTATCAATATGGGAAAAATATCAAAACTAAGTATGGGAACTATAATTATTTTCCTAACACAATTTATAACCAAAAAGGATAAATAAATAGCTCCTAAATCTCCCAAATCTAATTATATTGATCCAAGTGACCATGTGTCTACTTCTTCTACACTGCCTCCTAAAATTTCTTTTCAATTTACCATTGAATATAAAGGCACTAACATGTATGGTATCCATGATGCTTTCCATATAACTAACATTCCTTAGTCTCCCAAGTCCCATGGTAGACCCAACTCTACCAAATACCATGGCAAGCCTAACATGGTATGACACAAAAATATTAATTCTTGTAAAAAAAGGTCGCTTATATTTGTTAAAGATAATATTCCAAACTAAGACCAATCCACAGGTTCTTAAGAATCCTATCTATATGGTGATGGTTTTTCTTCTTGATACCAAAGCACTAAATATCATATTCCCAAGAGAATCATGGAAAATCAAGCTTACAAAGGCAAAGGCTTGGGGGAAAATAATAAATGTGTTCTTGATCTTGTCCCTTCAACTAAACATAAAGGAATCCATGTATTGGATACGTACCACCTAGGGGTGACCCCTCATATATTGAGAGTGATACAACTTTGATGTCTAGTGAAGATGATCTCAACAACAACACAAAGTCCTATTATGGCATATACAATGAGTTATTTGACATAAACCTCTTTGATACCAATGTCATATTTACTATTACATCCTACATTACCCTTTCCCTCCATTATCTCATACTAAACCATTAGGACCAACAAAATCATATTAAAACATTGGATGCATTTCAAAATGAAGAGTTGATTTTTGAGTTCATGGGACTGAGAGATGGTTTTATAATTAGTGATCAAAAGCAATGATTTGACTTCACATTGGACCCTACTACTTACTTTAAGGAGCTAGTGAACTTCCTTGATCAAAAATAAAATAAAACATTGAGATCCATTAGTGAAAAATGATTTATAACACTTTTAGATTAGGGTAAAAGTAAAGTAAAAAATGAGTCCCTTGGTGAAAATTAGTTTTAGGTGCCATTGGATGGGGAAATTTTTTATCATCCTTAAGGAACTCATGGTCTTACATGTTCAAACTCTACATTTGGGTTAGACATCAATTTAGATGAATAATGAGTATTTGAGTAAATAGTTCAATACTTCCCTAAAATATTTGTCAACTGGCCATTACCTGATATGGGGGATTCTGATTATTCTTACATGGGTGAGTATGATGGCTCAAATTTAGATGTAAAACATTAATTCTTGTCGGTGCCAACTATATTAGAAGATGGTTCCACACTGCTTTTGGAGGACATCACTGAAGTTAACATTGGTACTACTGATGATCCTAAGATGATTAAATTGGGTGCATCTTATTGAGGATGGAATTTATATCATCAAAAAATCAACCCTTTCACCTATTGTGAAGGTTAAAATAGAACTTACCAGTTTAATCGTGTGGTTTTAAAGGTTCAACAAAGATCCTAAAGATGTGAGGTTTTTTTAATATGTTTTGGGAAATAATCAATAAGTTATCAAATGTAACTTATTCCATTATAACAATCAAAAATTCACTTTAACAAGTCATGAATTAGTTAAGATGAGAATTTGTAATCTAATTATATTTGATAAAGAGAACCTATGAGTTAGATAATCTCTTGAAGAATAGAAATTTTATTTAGTAAATATTTGTATATTCAATAATGTCTTGCTTCTTTTTGAAATATTCTCCAAGTTATCTCTACATAAAATAGAAATATAGGAGACAAATTTAAGAAAAAGATAAAGTGTTCAAACATGTAAACAAGAGAGAGAGGCTAACAAGCTAATAAAAGAAGTAAACAACTAAGAAAAGGACAAAAATATATTAAAGCTATAAAATCTAGCTAAAACAAGCTACTCTAATAAAATAAAAACTTGAAATAGAATAAAATTAAGGATTAAAAGGTTAAATAAATAATCTAAACTAAAACTAAACAAGAATTATTTGAATAAACTATAAAATAACTGCTAAAAGACTAGCTTAAAGAAAACATAAAAGACTACTAATTGGAAACCTAATAAATTAAAAAACTATTAAGAAAAACACTAAAAAACTAAAACTTTAGAAATAAAACTAAAGAAAGAGTCTATTACTAACTAAAAACCAAAGAAAGAACAAGAATTATACTAAGTAACTAATAAACAACTATACAGAAATGTAGCTAAACTTAAGAGAAAAGAGAGTAACCATAAACAAAAGTAAAACTAGATTAAAGATAAAGATAAAGTTAGAATTATGTTAAAATTAGAATAAAAATAGATTACAATAAAGCATGTGAATCTCGAAGGAGAGTCATCTTAGCAACAAAAGATAACTTTATTGAGAAACCAACATTCTTCTTTTACAAAGACTTGAATGACATCTTTACAATTGAAATTGATCAATGAGATGTCATAAAATAATAAAATATTCATCATTATTCAGGTTGAATACTTGGAATCTACGTGTAGGACTACAAATAGAAATCACCAAAAGATGTTAAGCTTTAGCAAACTTTAGATAATCAATATTAAATGATAAATAAAGCTGCACATGCCTATGTTGCATAAGCAATTACTTAACCATCAGATAAAGTACCATTGGGTCTACTTGTAAGAGTTTTACTATCTCAAAGAAGTTTCATAGAAAGAAGGAAGATGAATGATTGAATTTAAAAAATATATCTAAGTCCTCAATACCTATTGTGGTTTTTCTATCTTCAAATGAGTCCTTGATCTCTTCTTGTACCTTCAAACTTAGTTGCAAATAAGTTATAACTAACTTTAGTTAGTTATTAGTTTATGTTAACTAATTGACATTTAAAAAATAAATAAATTATAATAATTATTGATTAAGAACAAGTTAAATTAAGACTTAAAAAGTCTTAATTGATCAAGTTTATTAAATATATATCGGGGGTACTAATCTCAATGAGTGGGGACTCTCATTGATTAATAATATAATAGAATACATATCTAAATCATAAAATAAATATGTTAAAGGTCAATAAATCCTATTTATATTAATCTATAATGCATGTTAAATAAATATAGAAAGCATATATATATATGTATATATATATGTGTGTGTATATATATATATATGTACACACACATATATATATACATATATATATATATATATATATATACATATATATATCTATATGTATACATATACATATATATATATATATATATATATATATATATATATATATATATATATATGTATACATACATACATATATATATATATATATATATATATATATATATATATATACATACATACATACATACATACATACATACATATATATATATACATACATACATACATACATACATACATACATATATATATATATATATATGTATACATATATATATATATATATATATATATGTATACATATATATATATATATATATATATATATATATATAGATATATATATATATATATATATATAGATATATATATATATATATATATATATATATATATATATATATATATATATATACCAAAATTCTAAATCTGCTACATTTTCAAAATTTGTCAGAATATATCAAAGATTTGAAAACTAAAGTATCAAACTGAAGTATCAAGTTTTGTCATTAAAAAGTTCAACATAAAACAAAAATTCTAACCCCTGCATGACCAATAATCATCTAAATCAGAAAGTAATTCAATTACATGTTTGTCTTGTTCATGAAGATAAACATTATACTCCATCTCTGTAGTAGGAAATGCTACCAACCTTGTTTTTGAATTAGTTGTACTATCATCAATCTCTGGCTTTATCTTTTTTAACATCCTAACCTAAATGGATGTATCAAGCTCTGACTAAATTTCAACTCTCTTTTCTACAGTTCTCTTTTCTGTGGTGGAAGGTGAAATGTCTATTGTCTTTCTTCTACCAGCATAGCCTTGAATTCCAAAATTCAACCTTTTAGATCTTAAGATAGACTCACTATGGGCAAAAACTAGACTCAACCTTTTACATTTTCCAACAGGTTCTACATGGGAAAGAGAACGTACATCTAAAGGAATGGCCAAATTATTATAGTTTTTAGCATGGGCAGTCTCTATTACAAGTTGTGTGGCTTGATTTGCAAGTAAAGGATCAATAATTAGCTCAATTATTTCAACATTAGGATGCTGAAGTGGCAAGTGTTGAGGGTCATGATCCAAATGGGAAAGAAGAAATAGTTTGAGAAGGGGTTCAGGCTCCAAACCTATGACCAAATAAACCTTTATTACCTCTATATCCTCTATTTACTAGATTAGGAAGCAAATTACTTATGATATCTCAAAATTTAGGATCAAAAGCATCAAAGTGTTTGGACATTCTTGTTCTCCTATGGAATCTAGGGCAAAAGTTTCTTGCACATAAACCATCCTTATGAAAACCTCTATTAGGATTTGGTTGGTTAGTATAAATAATGGAACTCTTTCCCCATCCCTTAAATCATTAGTTCTTGCTGAACCAAGTTGGTCCTACCCCGACATTATGATCAATCTGAAATATAACAATTAATTTTAAGATTGGGGAACAAAAAATGTCCAAAAAAATAAGACTAAAAACTGCTACATCTCAATAAACTAAAATTGAACCATATCATAAACTAAAATTCATCTAACTGTATCAAAATCAATTGAAATTTACAACCTACACTAATACCCCCCCATAAGTGCAACTTAGGTGGGCAGTGTGAAAATATAAAATGGATCTTGACAACTAGGCTTGATGAGGTACCCATGTACAAATGCAATCTCCCATAAGATAGAGAAAGTCACAATATCCCACTGATTCATCAACAAATGTTTTTACTGAAAAAGAACCAGTACATTACTATCAAATGAAAACATTAAATGAAAGTTGAAACTGATATAATTTGCTTCAAAACCTAAACATTAGATAAATATCCAATTTGTCAAGCAACTAATTTAATCAAATAATTATTATTTTGATATCCAGTCTCAAAATAAATCCATAAATTTTGATGTTGAGATACAAATCTAACAAAAACCTCATTGTATCTATCATCTCAACTGACAATTTGTAAATGAAGCCATCAAACTATACATCTATATATCAATAATATTTCTCAAAATATCATTACAAATATCTGACTATACAATTACTTCATATTTCCTCTATGAAAAGCCATTTTCTAAAATCTTCAACAAATGAGAAAAGTAAAGACTCAGATAGAAGAAATGTCCATAATCTCAAATTTTGACCAACTCAATGAGGATACCAATAAACCTTTTTTTAACTGTCATCTATCAGAAAATTCAAGCCAAAAATAAGAATATCAATTTATAGGAAAAACCATTGAATCATACATCACAAAAATGACATTTAGATCCTTTCATCATTATTTCAAATATCACCAAAACCCTAAACTATAATGAAGAAAACCTCAATATTCCTTATTTCTAGAACTATTTCCAACTATACAAATAATAGATTCCTCAAATATGCTTAAGAAAATCACTGAAACTCTCAAAACATCTCATGCATTCAGTCTTAAATGATTTTCTCAATCTATAATTCTCCATTCTTTAAAACCCATGTTTGAACAAGACAAATTTTATTCTTTTACAGATTAAAAAAATATCAAAATTAAAAGATTATCATGCATGTTGAGCAACTTCTCAAAAGAAATCTATTGAATAGACATGAAATGAACAAACAAGAACCCTTTTGTATATATGCTAATGACAACCAGGAAACCTTAAACTCCATTTTTTTAGTCATAAATCTATGCATAATTGACATCTTAATCATATAGACAACAAATTTCTCAAACCATCTACATGTAGATAGATGCATAAGATTTCCTCAAATTGTAGCTTACATTTCTTTATGAAAACCATTAAAAATCAACTTCAAGATCCTAGGTATAACCATGCAGACTAAAACTATCCTTGTTCATGCAATAGAGTGATGAATTTCTTCATGATACTGCAAAGCTTGTAAGAAAATCACAGATAACTTATATTTTTGTTCTACGCCAAAAGAAAATACTTGGTTTATGCACCTTGAAAGTTCCTTGCCCAATATTCATGACAAATCTTTCAAAGTAACCTTAAATATTATCTAACTAGGGCTCCACTTTGCATCAAATCTTGAGAAAATGAAACAATAACCAAGAAAAATCAACATTTATATTTGCCAACTTACCATCGTAATGAATTCAATGATATGCCCAAATTGTATTGGCTTACATTCACCAATGTATCTTTAGCAACTTTGCTAAGTTATTTGTTAGAATAACCAAACTTAGAGATAACTAATCCTTCATACTAAATATCTACTAATTGTCATTGTTTGAGGGAAAGACCGTTTCACATTAAATTCCATTATCACCAAATCTTTGTGCTAATCTCAAAACTTCAAGGCCATACCTTCACATTTAATGTTCATGCCAACTCCCATTGCCTAGGTGTCCATCTTTGCCAACCAATCTCTAATTCATAAACTAACAGATGCTTTGAGCTTACTTTGTAATCAATCCAAGGGGCCTTAAGACTTAGTGAACTATACAAACTTCATGATGGACCTTATATGTTCATAATTTCCAATTCCTTTAGCATTGTGGTCTTAAGTTATGACATGCATATTATGATAGGCCCTTTGAATTATTTATCTTAAAGCAAGTAGACATAAGTATATATTACTTTAACTTCAAATAAACCTCATGCCATCAATATTTTGTTCCATAAATAAGTTTAAGGTTAATAACCAACCATTATATAAATCTATACCCAAGGAGATACAAAGAATGATATACATGCCTTGAGGGTTATGTTCATCGAATTCGAATACTTATTCAAATGTTGAAATGACCAAGACTTAAAATGTCAATTAGGTAATCATGATATTAAAACATGTACTTTGATAATCAAGTCACAGGATCAAAGGAATAAGACTACAAGCTATACAAAATAGAATGGCAACATCACTAAATCAACTTAAACATACTAATACTGCAAATGTCTATTATATTATAATAGCAAACAAGGATGAGCCATGAACTTTCTATATCTTGAAAATAGTCTTTTAAAACAAATGCATTGATTTTTAAATGAAGTGTTTACCAAATGAAATAATCATCTATATCACCATAACCTATTTTGATCCATTAATCAAATCATATAATCTATGAAAATCCAAGAATCATTATAAATCTGTCTAAACTGAAAGTGCATTTCATATTGAAACTACCTCAAAATTGAACTAAATTGAACATCAAAATAACTGATCACATTCACAATTATATATGCATATTTTACTTAGTAGTACACCATGATTTTTGAAACCACTTAGAACATAAATGTGAATTCATCAACTAATCATTATCATTTCATAATAAAAAATGCATCTAAAAAATACTATCAATCAACAGGGTCCCTGATATAGTATTGATTTTGAAAAATTTAGGGGGTGTAGAAAAGAGACATAAAACTATAAATAAATTTTCTATTATATAAAACAAATTTTTATTGAGAGTGTGATCTATAAATTCATTTCTTATTGAACGAAGCGTGAACCCCTCAAATTATGAACTTTAACAAGGGATGGATTTTTTGGCTAGCATAGCACAAATAAAAGGAATTGAATAATAGGAAAGTTTGGGTTGGATGCATAATCTAATACAAATGCTTTAAGCATAAAATCTAAAAATTATGTAATACTATAACAACTAAATATAACTCAGCCGTATATTCATTTATTATAAAAAAACTTACCTCATAAGATTAACTTCTAAAATGATGATACTTATGGCAAATTTGCATCTTCCTTGTATTCTTCTTTCCAATGTGAACCTTCTTCATTCACAACCTTCATTGATCATTTAAAAACAAAGTGCAACAAAATAAAATAAAAAACCAAAGCATATCAACCAACTGAAAGGGAAAGATTGATAAACCAAAAAAATAAAAAATAAAACAAACCAAAGGAGAATAAAAAACAAAGCAAAAAGACCAAACTGAAAGATAAATAATCATGAGTCAATTTTAAATGATGGCCATTAACTGAGTAATGTAGTCAATTTTCTTCAAGATTTTTAAGATGAAAAACATTGTTTCTAAGAACTGTGGCAATTCTGTAAGGTCCAAGTCATAATGAATGAAACTTATGATGCTTTCCGGAATCCTCATGGGCTTTATCCTAATATAAAACTAAGTCACCAAAAAAAATTCTTTGAAAAAATTTGAAACTTTTTATTAGAATTTTTTTTATCAAAATTTTTTTTTAATTTTTGTTTAGCTTTTTTCTAATTTCTCCAAGGCTATCACTTTAGATTCATCAAGAGCTACTAAATCATCCAATTTTTGTTCAATTAAATTTGTAGCTTCAGCTACATATTGTAAAGTAGTTTTAATTGAAGAAATTTGAAGTTCTATTGACAAAGTAGCCTCAAACCTATATTAAAACATAAAAGGTGAATAACTAATTTCTACTTTAATGATAGTACTATCATTTCATAGCTTCAAAAATTTTGAGATGCCAATTCCTTTTGTTATCACAAACTAGCTTCTTCATAATAGAAATCATATTTTTATTTGTGGACTCAGCTTGTCCATTTTCTTGTGGATAGTACTTAGATGAATGACTAGAAATAATAGAGTATTTTGATAAATATTTTAGAAATTTATTTGAAACATATTGAGGTCCATTATTTGAAATAATCTTGTATGGAACTTTGAATCTAGAGAAAATCTAATTTTCTAGGAAAGAAATTATTTCACCTGTTACTGAACTCTTATGTGCTTTGGCTTCAGGCCATTTAGTAAAATAATTCATAGCTATCAAAATATATCTATGACCTATAGATGAAGGTGGATGAATATCTAAAATAAAATCAATACCCCACTTAGTAAATGGTTTATCAGGAATAACAAGATTCAAAGAAATTGTAGGCAATTTCTCTCTTCCAATAAATAATTGATAAGGCATGCAAGAACAAACTAACTTATAAGCATCCTAAAATAATGTAGGCAAATAATAACCTACTCTCAAAATCTTATAAGAATTTATTTTTATAGCATAATGTCGACCATAATTTCCTTCATGACAGCCCCTAAGAACCTTCTGAGCTTGATTATGTGTAAGATATCTCAACAAATCTCCATCTCTATTATGATAAAATAAAAAATTCTATAACAAACAGAAATTTAATGCTTTTAGTCTTAAAAAATGCCTTTGTTTCTTATCTAAGTCTTTAGGACAAGATTGATTTTGAAAATAATAAACTTAGTCATGGTATCAATCATCTTCAGCTAATAAACATTTTCATTCACTCATTTCAAGACTAAACTAACAAAAATTAGAAAATTTAACAACCTTCATGGTTTTTAAGTGTGGTTTTGCATTTAAGTTTTCATCAACTGATAAAACTAAGACATTAATATCTGAGGCAACATTTTCAACTAAGTGTTTTTCCAATTCATTACCTTTAATTGTTTTATATATTTCAAATTCTTGAATATGTAAAATCCACTTAGCAAGCTTTCCTAGAATGATCGAATAGTTTAAAAGATAAGACAAAATAGGTATATTAGATCACATAAAAACTTTGTTTACCATCAATAAATATCAAAATTTAGTCAAAAAAAATTAAAAGGAAAACAAATTTTTTAATAAGAGGGTACCTAGTTTCTACATCTTTTAAAACTTGACTCATCTAGCTGATTGATTTTTCTTCATTATTTTCAAACTCTTGGGTTATTACAACTCCTATAGCCTTTTCTATAGCATTAACATAAAGAATAAATGATTTATTAAAATTAAGTTTATCAAGAATAGGAGTACTTGTAATGGCATTTTTAACTAAATTAAAAGCCAATTCAACATTCTCATCCCAAATATATATTGTCTTTCTTAAGTGACAATTGTAAATGATTAAATTTGTCAGTAAAATCTGAAATAAATTTTGTAATAAATTAATATTACCAAATAAAGACCTCAAATTTGATTGATCCTTGGGAGGAGGTAGTTCTTTAATAGCTTTAACATGTTCAAGGTCAATTAAAATACCATCTTTTAAAATTATGTGTCCTAACAACTTACCTTCAGTCACACTAAAAACTAATTTCTTTGGATTCAAAGAAATGCCAAATTTTCTAAAGATAGTCTAAATGTTTTTTCTCTTTTTTAGAATGAACAGTGAGATCATATAAATAATCTTGAATAATTATGCCTATTAAATCATCAAAAGCAACATGCATATCTCTTTGAAAAATAGCTCCTACATTCAGCAAACCAATATCCATTCTATTATAAGCAAAAGTACCTCTATGTGTAGTGAAAGTAGTTTTATGTCTATTTTCAGGATTCACAAAAAATTGATTATACCATAAAAATCTATCCAATAAAGACATCATTTCAGATCTTACAACCTACTACAAAATCTAATCTATGTTTGGTAGAGGAAAATTATCTTTTACACTAGCTTTATTTAGATCTCTAAAATCAACACATAATCTAATGTCACCGTTTTAACTAGAACTAGATTAGCTACCCATTCATAATATTTTATAATAAAAATGATACCAACATCAATCATCTTATCCAGCTCTTTGTTAATGGTGTCTTCTAACAAAGCGCTGATTCTTCATATTTTTTGGTTAACTGGTTTAATATCAAGATTTATAAGTATGTCATGTTTAATAATATTAGTATCATAACCTTTAAGGTCCTTGTATGACCAAGAAAAAAATATCAATGAATTCTTTAAATAATTTAATGAACTTAACTTTCTTATTTTCAGTCACATAAATTCTTAAATAAACATAATTTGGATCTTCTTGAGTGACTAAATTTATAGGAGTAGTCTCACCTATGATTTTATTTGATGGTTCATCCATTATAGAGATTTTATGCTAATCATTGGGCATGAATATAGATTCCAAACTCACTAAATCAAGAGGTAATTTGTTAGTACTTAATTACAAATAATCTCCACAATTCAGTACATAGTCATCATGATCAAAATAATTGTCTTTAATGAATGAATCTATATGTTCATCACAACTAAAAAAAAGTCAACTATCATTAAAATCAGGAATCTTAAGATGAAAAAATTCAGCAAATAATTTTTTTTTTTGTAGATTCAATCTCACTTAGAGTTGGATTAGAAGCATAAACAACATGCTTATCAGTTGTAATGTTGAATTCTATAAGAATATGTGTAATGTTAAATGCTTCAAAATACTCAAGAAATGACCAAAGATTTTGCATGTAATAGTGTATATGAGTTTGATTAGTCTTATAAATTTTACGAACTTGTCTAACAACTAACTCTGAATGTTCAAAGGCTTCCAATTTTTTGATATTTAATTTTATTACTTTTTCTAGTCTTAAACATAACGCTTCAATTTTTTGTCGTATTATTAGTATTTTCAAAAGATAATTTTAAGGCATAAAGACAAATTTTACCTGTAGGATAAATTAGATAAATTCTAGCACCATTACCTTGTTGAGAGCAAGCCCCATCAAAGTAAGGTGACCATAACATATTCTTTTCAAATATTTTTACATGCTAATTTTTTGGTTCATCTAAATTCAACAATTCATAAGTTCCAATTCTAGTTTCAATGTAAGAAATATTAGAAGAAGAAGGTGATTCAGTAGGTGTACTTAAAAAATTCTTTTTTAATAGAAGCAATTTCATTATTAACAAGAATCTATGTAATGTCCCTCCCAATAAAATCCTCAGTTTATTTAGACCAATCTCTTGCTATCAACATTGCATAATTACTAGGAATATCTAACACTTGAACATTAGTCATACATCTAATCCATTCATCTTGTGAAATTTTAATGACTATATCATGAAACTTAACATAATTCTTAGTTTGTCTAGAATCAAAACCAGTAAGCTTCCTACTATTTGCTTCATAAGATATACCTAATTGATTCGCAATGGACTTAGGCATGATATTCTTTGAGGCATCTATATCTAAGATAAAATTATGAATTATCTTATTAGTAATTTTAACTATGACATATAAAAGATGAATGTAATAAACAAAAGGATAAAAATGTTAAACATAAATGTGTTCATAATTACTTTCTTCTTGTATGCTTACATCAGCTGTAAGATTTTTTATTGCTTCATTAATTTTATCAAACTATCTCGAAAGACTAGCTACTTATAGGAAAGAAAATCCAGCCTTAATTATTGATAAATCATCAATTATGTTATAAGTTTTAGCATCCATTTGTCTAAAATTCTTAGATTTATAATATTGATATCTACTATTATTATATCTAGTTGCAAAAGGATTATTTTTTGTAACATTATCATTAGAATTATTAGCATTATTCGAAGTTGATTTTTCTTTATATATTTTTCATTTATCACCATGATAATATTTATCATTTGTTGTTTTATTTTTTTGAGGGGATTATAATCCTTATTTATAGTATTTATAACATAAACATTCTCATTTGCTAAGAGATCATAAAGAGTAGTTAGATTATATGTTAGATCTTCTGTTATTTCATCCTTCCCTTGAAGAAAATTTCTTGAATTCAAGAATAAAAAGACATGTATTTGGATTATGATCTAGTTCGCATACGTTACAATAATACATACTGTCTATATTTTTATCTTATTTATTGTTCTTATTTGAGGAAAAAGGTTTATCATTGAGTTGTCTTTTAACAACAACTACATCATTACATAGACTTTGTATGGCCTTTAATATTTTTGAATTATCTAAATTTAAGTATGTCGAAAACTTATCTTTAAAACCAATTCATTTAAACTTCCTTTCATATTCAATACAAAAATTTAAAGTGTCAATATATTCTATAATGTCTTTATCTTTTAAAGCCATTTTATACTTTAAAGGTAAAGCATTGCAAAAATAAAGTCTAGATAACTTTTTAGAAGGCCTAAGATCACAAGGGATCTTTTGACGTAGTTTAGTGAATCTAGAAATAAAATGATAAGTAGTCTCACCTAGATTAATGAAAAAATTCATGAGATCATTGACTAGATCAAAATCTTCTTTAACTTTTCCAAAGAATAACTCTAGCCAATGGTCAACATCTCTCCAAGTTTCAAGAACCTTAGCAAAAAAACTAACAAATGCATGATAAGCTTTTCCTTCTAATGTTTGGGCAAAAACTCTTAATTAAATTTTTTCATTAGTTATTCCAAGAGTGTCACAAACCAATCTAAAAGCTTCTAAGTGATCTTCTAAAGATTCTCTAGTAGCACCAGATAACTTTGGTATATTCAATATCTTAAGAGAAGGTAACTTACCTGGATGGTTTTCAACATTAAGTAGATTAGTAAAAATCTATGGTGCTATAGTTATTTGATTCTCTTCCTGAGCTTCTACTTCATTTTCTCCTATAATGAGATCATCTTGTTTTTTATTATTTTACAACCTATGAATCAAATCTTTTAGTCTCTGCTCTACTAATGGTTGTTCTCCCACTAATTGATCTCCCATTAGAAGCTTTGGCAGTTTCTACCTAAATAGATTGATTATCTTGAAATTAATGTTCTTGATCTAATTGTATATTTGTAACAACATTTTTGGTAGGTAAAACAAAATTATCAAATGAAAAATAATCATAAAGAAAATGAGTTCTAGGTTTAGGATTAGCAGCTAAAAATCTTGCTCTATCTTCTTGAATTCTTCTATTTGAATTCAAAATATCTCATTGAGTTTCACATGTAAGGTTTGAATAATAATCGATTTCAAATTTTGTAACCTCTTCTTCTTGATTTATAACTTTAATAACCTGATGAAGATTTTTAGGATGATTATACCATGCATAACATGTTAATTTAAAAATAACATCAACTTGATCATCTTCTATATCTATTCTAAGTTGAATAATAGGAGGTTGTTGACTTCCAAGTACCATTAGGAAGAAGAAAACAAAACTAAAAAAATCAGATTTATGAACAAATTTTCCATCATAGTCACCAAATTTCTTGATGATGGAATTTGTATCATCAACGAATCAACCTTTTCGCCTATCAAGAAAGTCAAAATTGAATAATACCAATCTAATCATGGGGTTTTAAAGATTTGAAAAAGATCCTAAAGACATGAGGGTTTTTTCTATATGTTCTAGGAAATAATCAATAAGCTATTAAATATAGTTTATTCCATTATAATAATCATAAATACACTTTAACAAATCATGAATCAGTTAAGATGAGAATTTGCAATCTATTTTATCTGACAGGGAGAACTTATGGGTAGAAAATATCTTGAATAATATAAATCTGATTTAGTATATATTTATATATTCAATAATGTCTTGCTTCTTGTTGAAATATTATCCAAGTTATCTCCAAAGAAAACATAAATATAAGAGATAGATTTAAGAAAAAGATACAATATTCAAACATGTAAACAAGAGAGAGAGGCTAACAAACTAATAAAAGAAGCAAATAACTAAGAAAAGGACAAAAACCTATTAAAGCAATAAAATCTAACTAAAACAAACTACTCTAATCAAACACAAACTTGAAATAGAATAAAACTAAGGACTAAAAGGTCAAATAAATAATCTAAACTAAAATTGAATATGAATTATTCCAATAAACTATAAAATAACTGCCAAAAGACTAGCTTAAAGAAAATAGAAAAGACTACTAATTAGAAACCTAATAGATTAAGAAACTATTAAGAAAAACACTAAAGAACTAAAAATCTAGAAATAAAACTAAATAAAAATCAAAACAAAAGAAAGAATCTATTACTAACTAAACAAATAAAGAACAAGAATTAGACTATGTAACTAATAAACAACTAAATAGAAATGTAACAAAACTTAAGAGAAAAGAGATTAACCATAAACAAAAATAAAATGAGATTAAAGATAAAGCTAAATCTAAAGTTAAAATTATATTTAAATTAGAATCAAAATAGATTATAATAAAACATGTGAGTCTCAAAGGAGAGTCATCTTAGCAGGAAAAGATAACTTTAATGAGAAACCTAACAAAATCATATTATAACATTGGATGTGTTCCAAAATGAAGAAATTATTTCTGAGTTCATGGGTTTGAGAGATGGTTTGCTAATTAGTGATCACAAGTAGGGACTTGAATTCACTTTGGACACTGATACCTTTTTTAAAGAGTAGGTAATCTTCCTTGGTCAAAAATAAAATATAACACTGAGATCCATTATTTAAAACCTATTTGCAACACTTTTAGATCTGGGTACAAGTAAAGAAAAAGATGAGTCCCTTAGTGAAAACCTATTTCAAGTGTCTTTGGATGGGAGAGTTTGTTCTCATCCTCAGTAACCTCAGTAAACCCATAGTCCCACAAGTCCACACATTACATTTGGGTCAAATATTAGTTCAAATGAACTAGTATTTGAATAAATAATTTAATACTTCCCTGAAACATGTTTCAAATGGCCATTACCTAATATGGTGGATTATGATTATTCTTACATGTGTCAGTCCGATGATCCACATTCATATGTAGAAGATTAATTCCTATCGGTACAACTATATTAGAAGATCGTTCCACATTATTTGTGGAGGATACCACTGAAGTTAACATTAGTACTAATGATGATCCTAAGATGATTAAATTAGGTACATCCCTCATTGTAGAGGAATGTGATTTCATTATTCTCATTCTAAAATAATTCATTGACATATTTGCATGATTTTATACAGATATGCAAGGGCTAGATCCATTTTTAGTCATACATCACCTTGTTGTGCAACCAAATTATAATTTAATCAAATAGAAATTATGAAAAATACCTCTGTGCATCACTATACTAGTAAGTAAAGAACTAGATAAATTATTGGGAGTGGGTTTTATTAGACCAATTGATTACTTAGAATGGATTTCTAATATAATTTTAGTTAGTAGGAAAGAAGATGGTATTCAATTATGCATAAATTTTAGGGATATCAACAAAGTTTGTCTTAAAGATGACTTCCCCTTACCTAACATTGAGATGATAGTGGATTCAATAGTAGGGTATGAAAAACTATCTATTATGAATGGCTTCTCAAGATAAAATTAGAAAAAAACACCCAAGGATCGATACAAAATAATGTTAACCAATCTATATGGAACATTCTATTATCAAGTGATGTTTTTTGTCTTACAGAATGTTGGTCATACCTAGCAACATGCAATTAATATCATCATGATGCATGGCATTTTTGAGGACTATGTGGAGAATATTTTAGGAAAATCATGTACACATGTAGGAAATCCTAAAGTTTATGAATAATCTTTGATAGACTTCATGAATATAAGGTGCGCTTCAATCCAAACAAGTGTATGTTTGGCATCATAGTAGACAAATTTTTAGGCTTCATTATTTTCCATAAGAGCATTGAAGTTGATCTTGCTAAAGTGATGGCCATAATTGAAATGTCGCCTCCTCTTCCTAATTTAAAACAACTTCATAGTTTTCAAGGCAACATCTAATTTATTCATCAAATTCATCTCACAATTGGTTAATGAGTATTATCCATTAAATCACCTTTTGAATAAGGTTATCACATTCCCATGAAATGCCAAGTGTCAATAATCCTTTGAGTAACTAGAAACCTATTTAGAAAACCCAGCAGTGTTGACCCCACCAATGCTAGGGAAGCTACTACTTATTTACATCTTAATGATTGAACATACCTTGGGGCACTTTTGGCCTACCTTAATGAACATGAAAAGGAACATGTAGTCTATTATTTGAGTAGGAATGAATGCACTAAAAAATATTGATGAGATTAACCAACATGTACCAACTCTTGGTGCATGTTGGTTGTCAGTAAAAAGTCATTGCCAGTTGTGTTAACGTTAAACCTGAGCTCATTAAACCCACGTCCTAGAGAGTTAAACCCATGAGGGAGTTAACCATGATTATCACCCCATGACATTACCATTTCATCTTATCTAAGACCATCATAGTCACCTCAGTTTCAAGGAATAGTGGTAAAAAAAAGTGGGAATGTTGGGTTTGAATTTCCCCTTTTTCTCTATTTAGCTATCCTATCTCCCTTTCTTACAATTTTCACTATGCAATTTTGGCTGTGGTGAGTGACGTGCTAGATTGAGCTTATAAAAGAGGAGGGCAAGTGATGTGAAGGGATTATACTACTAGTGTAAACATTTTTAGGGCTCTTACTATCAAAGAAACCAACAAAAAGTCCTCTAGGTTTGTGAACTATCTAGTAGATTTGACCAAAAAAATAAATGTTTTATGTAAACAAATAATTTGGTTAGAGATAATTTGAATCTCAAATTATGAAAAAATCATGTAAGAGGCATAGTTGCATTTGGAACATATGTGTGATAATCTTGATGTATCTATAAATAACTACACATATATATTTTAGATGTTTCCTAGAATATCCCTATTTTGATAGATTTTATATATCCTTGTTTTGATAGATTTGATAGATGTTTCCTGGAAATTCGGTATTACCATTTTAGTACTATATATTATATCCTAAGCTCTACCCTTGGTTACCCAGACATTAGAGCATGTAATAATGTTGGGAGTATCAAAGGGATTTACTTATTGCTTGCATTTGTTTTGCCATTTTTGGTTAAAATCTAGACTTGTGAGCATGATGGCCTCCAAGGAGCCCACTGTGGAAACTCCAACTGCCTGCTCTTCATCTCATAGTGGGGCATTGATCAACACAACTATCATATTCACACATTGATGTTGTTGCATTTCCACAAATAGGTAATTGGTAAATTATAACCCTATACATATATAGTTCTAAAATTAGTAGTCTTTAGATCATGCTTTTTTATGTAATATCATGGGCATCAGGTTTTGGTATTATAGTCTCATGCACATCTAGTTTTTGTATTGAATGAAAAAAAAAACTATTTTATCATAAAGTTAGCAGGATAAAATTAGAGGTTCCTTTAACGATCTTTTACTTAAAATACTGTGATCAACAAAAAATTATGGTGAATAGAATCAGAGGTGATCAAACCTCCAACTCTGTAGTAATGAGGTATTCATCCATATCAACGTAATTCTTGTTAGTGTCACCCATCATGAGCTTATCACACTTCGGTTACTTGCTCTTCCACCTTTTCCCATGAAAATTGGGTATTAAAATTTTGAACTAAAAACATGATGGGTATTTTTTGAGATACATTTAGATTAATATCGATAGTAGCCAGGGCATCAAAGGCTATAATTAAAACCAAAACTACCATTGATACTAAAATTGGAATGTTCCATGATTCTACAAAAATAAATTGAAACTTATTGATCATGTAGCAAATACAAAGATTAGAACTTAATATTGAATAAGTTTTAGCGAGTATATATGTCTCATAAGAAATAGGGAAGAGAAATCTAGAAGAGCTTATTATGATTGCAGGGATTTAGGGCTAGGTTTCATAGTGTGAACCCTAAAACCTTGTTCATGAATTGATTTTATGTTTGATGAGTTCATTGATGATGCCAATTTAGGGCATCTTACAATTTATTATTGTGGCTGAGACCTGATAAATCATTCATTTGTTTTTAGATTAAACATTTCATGATTTTTTTATCAAGATTGTTAAAGAAAATGAATGGTTGCCTTATCAATAAATAGTTGAATTTCCATAAAAAGAATGATATAACATCAAAGAAAGAAAATCTTGGTTGCCAATAGATATAAGTTAATCCCATATCAAAAAAATTAGAGGCCTCTTCTCTACCAGGTATAAATTAACAATATAACAAAATAGAAACCCTCAAAACCCAACTCCACACATTACTTCTTCACTATTTCTAAAATTTTGTTATTTTCAACTGATTTAAGGTTGCACAGTATGAACACACAGTGCCAGTCTTTCTCCATTTTATAAGAAAAATGCTCTCAAAGATGACTCCCAAAACTTGCCATCACCATCAAGTTGTAGTAGTCTAGTTGCACTATGGAAAAATGCTCTAGACATTATAACCTCATAGTCAGCAATATATATTATATCCTCATAATTAGCCCTAAATCCCTGCAATGCAATGGCTAACATGTAAGAACAGTGATAAAAATCTAATTTCCAGTGAGTTACAAGTAATGATTCTTAATTAAATACTAATCTAGTGACTTTGAGATCTATAGATTCCAATCATTTTGTTGTTCTTGTGATAGCTCTTTATGAAAAGGCGGTTGAGTAGTTCTTAAATCTTATTGGTTTTACAAAAAATATCAATATTACCATTAGTGTTAAATAGGTTTGCCCACTTTATCCTACTTGAGATTGCCAATAGATATAAGTTAATCCCATATCAAAAAAATTAGAAGGCCTTCTTCTCTACTTGGATATAAATTAACAATATAACAAAATAGAAACCCTCAAAACCCAACTCCACACATTACTTCTTCACTATTTCTAAACTTTTGTTATTTTCAATTGATTTAAGGTTGCATAGTATGAACAATAGTGCCAGTCTTTCTCCATTTTATAAGAAAAATGCTCTCAAAGATGATTCCCAAAACTTGCCATCACCATCAAGTTGTAGTATTCTAGATGCACTATAGAAAAATGCTCTAGACATTATAACCTCATAGTCAGCAATAGATATTATATCCTCATAGTTAGCCCTAAATCCCTACAATGTAATGGCTAACATGTAAGAACAGTGATAAAAATATAATTTTCCAGCGAGTGACAAGTAATGGTTCTTAATTAAATACTAATCTAGTGACTTTGAGATCTATAGATTCCAATCATTTCATTGTTCTTGTGATAACTCTTTATGAAAAAGGTGGTTGAGTAGTTATTAAATCCTATTGGTTTTACAAAAAATATCAATAGTACCATTAGTGTTAAATAGGTTTTCCCACTTTATCCTAATTTTTTGGTCTCTACATAGATGAATTATAGGACATCATTTGAAATTCAAGTAAAACATGTGATGGTGTCATTTTGTATGACATAATTATCACTAAATATTTATTATTTTTTGCTTAAATTAATGTCATATCACATACTATTTTAGGCCTAAAAAAGACATCTTCACATTCAAATCTTATATTTTTTATACTTATAATTTAAAAGTGAACTACAAAGATCAGGCTTTTCAACAGAACTAAGAAAACACTATCGGAAACTAATCTTATTTACAAAGGATGTTTGGTTGAAGTGGATTTTTCCTATACATAACTTGGCATGATTTTCAAAGGAACTCCCTTCAATATGCTCCATATTGGAGAAGAGATATTATGTAAGGGTTATACTATACTTAGTACACTCGAGAGATGATATATCTCACACTAGTTTTAGGATGCCAAATAAAAATTGCTTATCTTCTAAACTTTAGTGGTCACTAACAATATTACATGGTTTTTAGATTTAGGGACCTATACTTCATGGTCCCAGTTGGGATCATGTTAATAAATTTTTTACTTCTATGTTATCCAAAAAGTTGTGGGTAAAATTCCAACCCACATGTAGTTATTTTTTGTTGATTTTGACATCAATTTTTTGTCATATTTCAATTATTTTCTATGTAGTAATCTGTTGATTCACATATTAAGATGTATGTAAGATACAAGAATTAAGCATAATAGATCATTATTTTCAAATCTCTTCAATCATACATAAAATTATGTCAACAAGGGATCAATAAAAATTGGGATGCCCAATGTACTTAATTTTTGGGTAGGGAATTGGTATTGATATCAATCATGTGCCTCCTAATATATTTTCCATCAAGGCACCATACATGTTGAAATTCAAAAAATGCATAAGAGATGATATATAAAAATCTTATATAAATCAATTTGGACAAAACCATTAAAACTATTATAAAAAAATGCATGACTACTTTTTTCATTATCTACAAATAGAAGATGGACTTA
The DNA here is from genome assembly GCA_037957365.1 of Torreya grandis. NCBI lineage: Eukaryota > Viridiplantae > Streptophyta > Pinopsida > Cupressales > Taxaceae > Torreya > Torreya grandis. The sequence continues at coordinate 11,249,563 of JARHVA010000015.1, forward strand.
TTAAAAAATCCCAAATACACCATTCTTCCTTTTTGGATTGAGATTTATTTTGGGGCAATCACTAGTACGATCTCATCATAATTTCATGAAGTCACATCACTTTTATTCCACACATCAATGTATTTTTAATAAATAACCAAAGCTAAAGGAACATTGTGTACAATCATAATTTTCTATAACCAAAGTCAAAGGAACTTTATACCCATTATTCTACTTAACAATCATAAGTTGTTAAGAGAAAGATCTTAAAAACTTAACTCTTGTGTTTTATGTTATATATTCCTTTTTTCTTTTGCAATCTCTTGTTTTAAATGCAATTTTGAATGAATTCATATTAACCTACATTATGGTTACTAATATATAATATTATATATTCATATTCTTAACACATAACAATAACGATATGGTGATGATAAAACAAAATCAACATTTATGATCATATAAATTCTATTATTTAGTTTATATAATTTATAAATGATTTGATTTAAAATTGATGACCCATATCTCATTTTATATTTGAGTGTTATTGTAGATAGACAATTCTAGTACAAGACCCTTTTACATTAGGTATGTTTCATGTTTTTATCACATATGGTCTATGTGCACAAATTTAGATATTTGCTGTAGAATTTACTTTTTTTGGGCCTTCTGTCATCATCCCCTAACTTAGGTCTTCCTCATAACTTGAATTTTTATGAACACTTTTTCATATAATGATATATTCATCAGATGAAAATTGTATGAAAACCTACATATCGACTATTCATTTTGCTTTGTATAACTCTGAATGCTCTCAAAATGCCAAAATATTCTTTTAGTGTCTTTTCCCTAGTTAGCCCATATGACTATCCCCTTAATTTATGGGTCCTTTTTGTCTTGATTTTCACATTTTACTATCTTTTAAGGTCAACCCATGTGTATACATGGACTTGATGAGTGCACATGCACACACATACACAACATTTGGTCATTTAATCATTTATATTCTCATCCAACCCTATTATAAGCAGAGTCTCTCATGCTTATTTTATCAAGTATTATAAAGAGGTCTTGGCATTTAATCAAAGGATTTATATATTGATTTAATTTTTCCCTCATATATCTAGTGCCTAGTGCTTGCATCAAATTAAGGTTATATTAAGAGCATGCAGTTGCATTGAATTATATAGGATATGAGGTGAAGCCCTTTATCTCATGGTTGAGATTTCACTCACATGCACGTTATGGATCCATCTTAGTATAGAGGCCCATAAAATACTTGTAAAGTACTAGTGTTGAATGTTAATCTAATATTTGTCATATTGGCTTCTTATATTTGTATGACACCACTTTAGAGTATGATGTTTATGTCAGAGGTGTTTCTACATCGAAGAATATCCTGTTGACTATGCATTCTATATGGCGGTCTTAGTCCACCTTTATAAAAATAATTGATACATATTTCACAACTACATTCTTACAATTACATTTCTAAATTTATTTTTTTAGAATGAAAATAATTAAATCTTTTGACAATCCATATTTTAAATTGACTAGGCAATTGATAATAACTCTTTTGAAGAATCTGTTGGGTAAGATGCAATGGATCCTATATATAATTTGTTTTCTATGGTTTGTGTGTTTGTTTGAAATATGTCATTGTTTTCAAAACCCCTCTCCAATTGGAATTCCAATCACTTATCAAATTCCCTAATCCAACTTAGAGATGTAACAAGAAGAGACTTAGATCAAGTTTTAGTTGAATTAAATGAAATTTTTAGTTGGCCACAACATTTTTGGGATACTCATGCAAATCACATTGCTAGGATTTGGTGGAATACTAATAATGCTTTTACTTTGGAGCTATTAAGAAATAATTGGTCATATCAACAAATAGAAATGCTAGATATAATTTTTAAGTCTAATCTCTTATCAAAATTAATTATTTTGTAGCATGGAATATCTTTGAATCCCATGATGAAAAGTTGGTTTGAAAAATACTTTGATAATATTAGTTATGTAGAATTCATGCCAAAAAGATTCTTTTGTGCATATCACCTTCTGATTAGATTTCAAATTTCAATGTGGGATGATCTTCATGTTAAGCATGAAATATACTAAGAGGGGGGGGTTGAATCAGCATATTATATATCTTTTACTTAATCTGATTTATTTTATTTAATCACTTAATCACACATTCAAGATATGCAATAAAATTAAAACAATAATATGAACCACATAAGAGAGAGAGAGAGAGAGAGAGAGAGAGAGAGAGAGAGAGAGAGAGAGAGAGAGAGAGAGAGAGAGAGAGAGAGAGAGAGAGAGAGAGAGAGAGAGAGAGAGAGAGAGAGAGAGAGAGAGAGAGAGAGAGAGACACACACCAAATTTTTACATGGAAACCCAAAGTGGGAAAAACCACGGAGAACAATTCAAGTGTATGAATGAGCATCAACTCAAATTACAAATTTCACAAGCACCAACTTGCAGGAGCACCAACCCCTTTACTGAACACCAACACAAAAACTATTTGTGAGCACCAACCCCTTGCAAAGATTTGTGAGCACCAACCCATAGGAACACCAACCCCTCTTATGTATAAAACAAAACTATCTCTCAATATTGCTTACTCAACAAATGATATAACGTTACAATATCTCCTGCTTTTATCTCTTTGAAAACAAATACAAATCATGCACACTCATAAGCAAATGGCACCAAACTTGCATTTTAAAATTCATATGGTGACCCTTCATAAGAAAATGCATCCTTTCCTCTTTTGTATTTATCTTGGTGACTTTTCATATTCCTCAAAGTGTCCCTTCATGGAAAAATTTGTCATACCCTCTTTTGTCTTCACATGGTGACTCTTAGAATTCCTCAAGATGACTCTTCATGAGAAAATGTGTCTCATTCCTCTTTTGTCTTTACCACGTGACTCTTTGACTTCTCCATGGGCCCTCTTTTGATTTATATGCAACCAAAAATATATTCATTAATATTAAATAAATATTAACACTCATTAGCCAAGATATGAATATTAAAACATCATTAAATGCAATGGGACCTTTATCACCAATAATTCAAGACCTTTGAGATCAATGACAATATTTTCAAAAATCTCCCCCTTTGTCATTGATGACAACATCAAAATGAAACTGCCACATCCTAAAAACTACACATACTATCATCTAAAAAATATATAGTAACTCCCCCTCACTATAGCAACCTATACATGTTCTTTTTACCTATTATCTATACTTGTTTCTGCACTTGTACCTTTACTTGTACATATTTTTGTTCTTTTCCCCCTTTGACATCAATGGCAAAGGGCTTACTTGGAGCTAACACTTAGCTCCCCCTTAATTGATGTTGAACCTCAATGGTTGGAAGTAAAATAAATTGCTCCCAACTTCTCCCGTAAATACTCAAATGTGTCTTTTGGTAGTGTCTTTGTGAAAATATCTGTAATCTACTCTGTAGTACTGATATATTCCATCTTAAACTATTGATCTGCAACCTACTCTCTCAAGAAGTGATATCTAATAGGAATATGTTTTGTTCTTGAATGCATCACTAGATTCTTTGAAATATTAATAGCACTTATGTTGTCACAAAATATATAAATAGGTTCATCATATTTTACCTTGATATCTTACAAAGTTTGCTTCATCCAAATCACTTGAGTACAATACAATACCACTACAATATATTATGCTTAAGCTGTAGAAAGTGATACTAAATTCTGATTTTTGCGTAGCCATGATACTAAGCTATCACCAAGGAAGAAAGCTCCTCCACTTGTACTCTTTATATCATCTAAGCACCCTGCCCAATTTGAATCTGTATAAGCAACCTAAGTGAAATCTTTGTCTATGGGACACCACAATCCATAATCCAATGTGTCCTTGATATATCTGAATATTCTTTTCACCAACTAAACATGACTATCTTTAGGAGTTGACTAATATCTTGTAACCATACATACTACATGCATGATGTCTGGCCTTGATGTTATCAAATATAAAAGACTACTAATCATAGATATATATAGATATTGATATGCAATAGGTGAATCTTCATCCTTGCTCACTTTATTTTCTATACACATTGGTGTGCTAACTGGTGCACAATCCTCAAAACTAAATTTTTTCAACATTTGCTTGGCATATTTACTTTGAGATATAAAAATTCCTTTATCTGACTGAAATATTTACAATCCTAAGAAAAATGACAATTCTCCAAGCATATACATCTCAAATTATTTTTACATATTATCAAAAAATTCATTTGTCATCTTTTCAATGTTTCCTCCAAAAATGATGTCATCAACATATACCACAACAATCAATCGATACTCACCTTCTATTTTGATGTAGAGAGTATTGTCAATAAATCCTCTCTTGAAACCTTGATCCTATAGGTACTTATCAAGTTTTTCATACCAAGATCTGGGAGTTTGTTCCAATCCATACAATGCTTTCTTCACTCTGCATACATGGCTAGTAATATTTCAGAGAATAAATCCCTCATGCTGCTCAATGTAGACCTATTCTTATAGATTCTCATTTAGGAAGGCAAATTTGACATCCATCTAAAAAACTTTGAAATTTTTAAACACTACATATGCAAGAAACATTTTAATAGCCTCTAGCCTTGCTACTGGTGCAAAATTTTCTTTAAAATATATTCTCTCAATCTAAGCATATCCTTTACATACTAATCTTGCTTTATTCCTAGTCACTTCTCCATTTTCATTCAGCTTATTTATGTAAACCCATTTTGTTCCTATCACATTATGATCTCTTGGTCTAGGCACTAATTCCCAAGTATCATTCTTTTCTACCTAATTTAATTCTTCATCCATTGCCTTAACCCAATGCTTATCATGTCTATCTTCTAAAAAAGTTTTAGGCTAAATTTTGGATAACAAAGAGAAATTAACTTGCTTAGATTCACTTACCATCATTTTTATGGTGCAAATTCCTTCATTTATATCCTTGATGATGTCACTTTCATTATGATTTCTTTAGACATATTTGGATGGGGTTTTGGTGTCCTTTTTCTCCTTCTCATCTTCATTTGATTCTTCAAAATCTTCCTCTTCAATGATTTTAGGGGATGTCTACTAGATCATTGATTCTTTGTGTTCCATCTTCTTCTATCTTGACACTTTCACTTTCAAAAATTTTCTTGGTTCATTTGTTATAATATTTATAAGCTTTAATTTTTGAAGAACAATCAATAAATATACCTTCATCTTCTCTAGATTCAAACTTACCAAGTTTTTCATCGATTCTCTTTATGAAGCATCTGCTACCAAAAACTCTGAAATAATCAATTGTTGCTAGTTTGTCTTTCCATAGCTCATAAGGAGTCTTATCACGATTGATTCTCAATAATGCTCTATTTTGAATATGCACTGCTATAGAAGCTAACTCTCTCCAATATTTATTTGGTATCTTGGATTCATGTAGCATTGTCTTCACCATCTCTTGAACTATTTTGTTTCTTCACTCAACTACTCCATTTTGCTATGAGTTTTGGATGCTGAATAATGTCTCTTTATTCCATGGTCTTCACAAAACTCAATAAACTAATCTGACATGAATACTTCTCCTTCATATAATCTTAGACACTTAATCTTCAAATTAGTTTCATTCTTAACTAATGCTTTGAATGCTTTGAAATGTTTGAAAGCTTCTAATTTTTTCTTTAAAAACATTACCCAAGTCATACGCAAAAAATCATAAATAAGTAACATAAAATATTTTTCAACTTTAGTACTTTGAGTTCTCATAGGTCCACATAGATCAGTGTGAACAAGCTCTAGCATCTAAGTGGTCGAGTACTCTTTTATTTTGAACCACCTTCTGGCCTACTTCCCATGCTAACAAGGTTCATAAAGCATGTCAGAAGGCTTTGTAATTTTTGGAAGATTTTTGATTTCTTGCTTCTTTCTAATGTTGATAAGATTGTAAAAATTTATCTATCTTATCCTCCTGTGCCATAGCCAACTTTCTTCCATCTGACTCAAACAACATTTTTGACCTTTGACGTCTAATACCATATACAAATTATTGCCTATTCTTTTAGTATTTACAACCAACACATATGAATCTTTTCTCCTAATTTCACAACCTTCTACATAAAACTTTAGTGTGTGCCCTTGATCATATATTTGACTTACACTTAAAATATTATGCTTAAGACCTTCTACATACAAAACATTTATAGTTTTAGTTCTACCATTATCCAAACTTATTGTACTTTTTATAGCAAATCTGGAAGTAGTATTATCTTTGAATTTCACTATGCCACCATTGATCTTCTTCAAGGTTATGAACTTGATTTTGTCTCCTGTCATGTGCCTCAAACATCCACTATCAATGAACCATAGATTTTTTTTAATTTATTACATGCAAAGTTGTATGTCCCAACATAGATTTTTTAGGTTGTTTCTTCTACCATTAACATGTTTGGACTTTCTTCTTGATGAATGGAGCCTTGAAAATCTGATCCTTCTTGGATGACTCAAACATGCTTCTACAATACCAGGTTATGTGTCTGAATTTATTGAACTTGTAACATATTATGGCCTCTTCATTAAAGCCTGCTAGAGAAATGAAAGAGTTGTGGCTTTTGCTTGAATTTGCATGACTTTCCTTCTCCTTATTTTTGAAATTGTTAGCCCTTTTTTGACATTCTATTTTCTTATGACCATATCCATTACAATAAAAATAGTAACCATAAAAATAAAACCTATTTGTGTATCCCTGACCTGATTGCCTTTTGTAGCTTTGTTTTCATCCAGCCTTCTTTGTTTGAGATGTCCTTTGTATTCTTAATTTCTTCCCTTTTTATTTCTTCTTTTGTAAGAGCTTTAGCATAGCTCTTTCTTTTTTCCTTGTCTATGAAATTAGTGGCCTCCCATTTCTATTTTTCAAATCCAATACCTATCTTATTTGACAATGATCTTTGTACTTTCTAATATCTTATTCGACATATTAGTGATATTCTCAAATTTTGAATCATTGGTTGACTCTATCATTGATTGCTTTATTTTTTTTTCTCAAGATCTACTTTTAAAGAAGCAATTTTAATAACATACCTTTCACATTATTTACTTACTTTTTATAACTGTGTTGTTAGATCTTCTTCATTCTTCTTGGCTTCTTCAAAGTGTGATTGTAGATCTTTAATTTATTTCCTTTGACTCCTTTTCATTTTTCTTGATCTGGAGCTTTAATCTTCAATTCTTCTTTTCAAGATATTTTAACGCTTCTAAGACACAAATGAGTTCTCCTTCTAGATTTACTTCAGCTTCATAATGTTCCTCTTCTTGATCATTTGTAATTTTGCTTGTGGAGGCATCTTCATGTATGGCCATTAATAGAATCTCTTCTTCTTTTAAATCACTGACTCCAATATCTTCAGCTGAGCTAGGATCTTTAGAATACAAACTCTTCTTCTCGAATCCCTTCTTGAATTTTCCTTTGAAATTCTTCTTATATGTAGACTTTACTTATTCATTGTCACCATTTCCCTTATTTGGGCACTTAGCTGTAAAATGTCCAATATTTCCATAATTAAAACATTTAAAAGGTAATTTTACTTGATATTTACCTATGACCTTTTTTGACTTACAAATGAATAGAGCTCCATTGTCATCTTCATCATCACTAGAACTATCACTTGATTCTTGAATCTTAGCCTTCTCTTTCTTTGATGTCTTGAAAGAAGCTTCTCTTTTTGAGGGTTTCTTTTATTTGGTACATATCTCATATGCTGTAAAAATACCATGTAGTTCATCCATCTTTAGCTTGGCTAAATTCTTCATCTCTTCAATTGTTGAAACGTTTGCATCATATCTCAATGGTAGAGTTCTCAACACTTCTTGTACCATAATTGATTCTTCTAACTTTTCTCCAAGACCTTGAATTTGATTAACTATTTGATCAACCTATAAAAGATAACTTTCTATATTTTCTTCCTCTTCCATCTTCAAACTCTCAAACTATCTTCTGAAAGTCTGAAGCTTAGCTTGCTGAACCTTTCCATCACCTTTGTAAATATTCTCAAGTTTTACCCAAGTTTCATGAGTAGATTTACATTGCATAACTTTAATAAATTCTAATTCACATAAACCACATAAAATAACATTTAAAGCTTTAACATTATTTTCACTTGCCTTCTTTTCTGCTGAAGTAGTTACAAGTGTCTGTGACTCTTCATATTCCTCCACCACTGCTTGACAAATGTCAAATCCAAGGGCCATCAAATAAATCTTCATATTTATGATCCAAAGATCATAATTTTTTCCCATCAAAAAAAGGTGCCTTATTTGTATAAAAACCTTCATGTGATCCAGCCATCATGCTTTCCTGATCTACCTTCAAGCTGTAAAACTTTTTCCAAAGGAACTTGCTTTGTTACCAATTATTAAGCATGAAATATACTGAGAGGGGGGGGGGTGTGAATCAATATATTATATATCTTTTACTTAATCTGATTTCTTTTCTTTAACCACTTAATCACACATTCAAGATATGTAATAAAACTAAAACAATAATATGCACCACACGAGAGAGAGAGAGAGAGAGAGAGAGAGAGAGAGAGAGAGAGAGAGAGAGAGAGAGAGAGAGAGAGAGAGAGAGAGAGAGAGAGAGAGAGAGAGAGAGAGAGAGAGAGAGAGAGATTTTAACATGGAAATCCAAAGTGAGAAAAACCATAGAGAACAATCTCAAGTATATGAATGAGCACTAACTCAAATTACAAAGTTTACAAGCACCAACTTATAGGAGCACCAACTCCTTTGCCAAGCACCAACATAGCAACTATTTATGAGCACCAACCGACAAGAGGACCAACTTCTTGTAAATATTTTTAAACACCAATCCATATGAGCACCAACCCATAGGAGCACCAAAATCTCTTGTGTATGAAACACAACTATCTCTCAATGTTTCTTACTCAACAAATGATAGAACTCTACAATATCTCTTCTAAAATAAATACAAACCATGCACACTCTTGCATATCATAAATGTATTCTCAAGCCTTTATTTATATCTTTCTAAATGACCTTTGGCATTCACCCTTTGTGACCTTTCAATCCTCATGGAAAATGGTTCCAAACTTGCATTTGAAAAGTCATATGGTGACCCTTCATAAGCAAATGTGTCCTTTCCTCTTTTGTCTTTATCTTGGTGACATTTTTTATTCCTCAAATTGTCCCTTCATAGAAAAATGCACCATACCCTCTTTTGTCTTCACATGGTGACTCTTGGAATTCCTCAAGATGACTCTTCATGAGAAAATGCATCACATTCCTCTTTTGTCTTTACCCCATGACTCTTTGACTTCTCCATGGGCCCTCTTTTGACTTATATGCAAACAAAAATATATTCTATAATATTAAATAAATATTAACACATATTAACAAAGATATGAACATTAAAAATATCATTAAATGTAATGGGGCCCTTATCACCAATAATGTTAGGCCTTTGACATCAATGACAATATTTCCAACACTTCATGATAACTGTGTATAATTGTGAAATTCTCCAAATTAAAATCTTGAATTAGATCTTGAACACATGTTAGATGAGCTTACATACCAAGAATCAATGTGGTGAAGAAGTCATTTTCCAACACCATTAAAAAAATATGAGGATGATAGAAATGCCCATAATCATGATGGGCACTACTCGGATTAGTTGTAAAGATCTAACATTGGAAAATGGTATATGACTACTTTAATACAATGGTCTGCCATTGAGTTTATTTTTTTAATAAAATCTTAGATAATGGAATTTATTATAGTTAGTGGTAATCAAATTTTGTAAGTGGAATGTTCACTCATTATCCAAAGCCCTGAGCATCTTTTGTATATTATGTGGGATGAAGATAACAAATTTTTTTTTATAGTTTTGTACATGTAATGAAGAAGAAGATTTCATTTAGTTTCATAATTATGTTATGCCATCTCATGGGCTTCCCTAAATTTAGGGACCAAAAATTGTTGTTTGGGAAGTGGGAAGTATGGTAGTGGTGGTCTATGAGGAAATCATTTTAAAAAAATTGGTAGCCTATTTTGCTACACTAAATCTCTAATAACTCAATATGGGTTATGCCCTGACCTTACTATGGGTGATAAGGAAACCTACTATTACAATTAAATGGGATGAATTGCATCCCATATGGGCTCATATAATTTTTAATGCACATATGTCATACAAATTTATCTTATGTCACCTACTAGCATTTCCTTTCATGCATTGTCCACAAATACCAGTATGTCCATGCCTCTAATTCAATACATCAAATTATTAGTTGATGGATAACAAGAATATAACATGGGATTCTTATCAATTTCACTTTTTTTACCCTCTCTTGATTGTATGGCTTCATAGCAAATTCACTATTTTAAAACCCTATCTTCATTTTATGGGCTCCCTATCAGTTTTTCTTTGTTTTAACCCTTTCTTAAAGCTATGTGATTCATAGAAAAATCACATTCCTACGCCCCATCCACATGTACGTAGTTAGTACATACCACTTAATATCATCTATAAATGTAACTATCTTTTACATGCACTATTTTGTCCATTTATACATTTTGATACATTTATTTTGATATGTTTTATGAAGGGATTTATATTGATTTCAACAAGGTTTTATACAATCTTATAAAAAAATTATAGTTTATGTCATATTTTTCTTAAGTGGTTTGAATTCTCATATTTTAATTTCTATGTGTATTATTTAGTCATTGTTCTTTGTACATTGTAGCATATGACAGATAATATTGAATTAAAAAAAAAAGTCCTCTGCAATACATGGAAACTTGTGTTTACTCAATATGAAAAATCCATTCTAATTTGTTCAATGAAATGTTCTCCTTGTAGGCTGTAATAGATGGAAAAAATATGGGAAGAAATAATGTGCCTTGAACTGTAGAAGCTAGGTGGGGGTCCATTTGATTACAGTTGTATCAAGTGGGATAATTTTATTGATGTCAATGAGGAACACTTGTGGGTTGCTTGGGTTGATCAAGATAGGGTTGATGACTTCATAAAAGGAGAATAAAGAAGGGTGTTGTTACCTGCAACTTTTTATGTTTCACATCATAAGAGAAATTCATATTTTATTGGAAAGGATAGCAGGATCATTGTAACCTCTAAATATGTCATGTGAGTCACCTCACACTATAGATTGCAAGCTAGTGTCTGTTCAGATGCTATTATGTTTTGTTTGTGTACATTTTTTTCTTTTTGCATGACTATTTATTTCTTCACCACAATCATGCATCTACTAGTGTTCATATGGCCCCAATGAATTTTAGAAAATTGATGCCATACTAAAAGGCAAGTCTTTAATGCCCAAGTTTGAAAAGGGTAGTCAGCTAGGTTAAAGGCATATAAGGTATAGTTGTCATTGTCATTTCAACACATTACACATGGTTTGTAGACCTAATCATATGTTGTTCACATACAATCAAGTATAACACATAGACAATGAGTACAACTATTGCTATGACCACCAATATAAATAGTTCAAGGGCAAAAAATGTTTTTTTGCTCCTCACATTAGCCCTCAACTTAATGAATGTGTTCAGAGGCTACTATTGTTGGGAATGTCTACTAATTTTATCCACCTTAAGCACTAAGAGATGGTGCATGACAAACTTATATTGTTTAATGGTGAAATATAGTGGGATGATTTATTGAGCAAGGATGACATATACAACAGAAAGTGATTGATCAAGGAGGAGAAATACATGTACAATGCTAATGATGTAACAAGTTTTCAAGAGTGGGAACTAGTGAATTCTAGCAAGTGGTTTTTCTATCAGTGATACAATGGGGGAGAACATGATGGGGATGGGGAAATCCCCTTCATCTTGGGCATCCAAAACCCACAATAGCTAGAATGGTTATTAGTTTTTGGGAAGCATAGCTTATTCATGATGGATGCAACTTTTGGGATGAATGTAATGATGGTAATGTGCCAATGTTTGTAAGATTAGTTAATAATATTATTTATTTTGATGTTTTTAATAATATTAGTTGTTCCAATGTTTTTATTTTTTCTTGTACAGTTCTAACTGTACACACTGTTGGCATTTGATTCCAAACATGAAGGTGTGCTTGTTATATGGGTCATTATGTCTTGGTCATGTACTATCAACATAAGATAATGAATGTAAATTCTTCTTCAAGGAGTGCATTTGAAAGACTTTGAATGGATAATCAGTGCCTTCATGATCGATAATGTTGGTGTGGAGATAAAATCTATTAGGTGTGCCATCGTTATTGTTACACACATCATGGACTTTATATTCATGTGTTTATAGAAAACATCCCCACCTTATTCCATTAACTTATGAAAAAATATTATGTTATTCATAGAGACATTTGATTGTGAGGTCTACTTATGTTTTTTGCATGTTCATCATGTGTGGTTGAAGAATTTGATAGGGAAGGTGAAAGATAATGATGTAAGACATGTGATGTTTGAGGACTTGGGGTTCATAATGCATATTTGTTTTGATAGGACATGGCTACAAGGGAGTCTAGAAATTTTGTAGAAATATATCACTCCTCGTAGCTTACTTTTGTTGAATACTAGGAACAACATTAGGAATATAGGATTGGAATGTGGTCACGATGTTGTTAGACACTTTTACATTCTGAGCAAGAAATTAATGCATATATATATATATATATATATATTACCATTCCTATTTTAAATGTCATTTCTTAAGAATCATAAGTACTTCTGCACATCCTAGGGTGGATTAGTTGGTTCACCAACAAGCGACATCAATTTACATACATTATTGGTGGCTACATCTATGCAAGGATGTCAACTTCCAGAGGAACTTCAAAGTAGAAAGACTTGAAAATATTTCATGGGTATAGGCTTTGAACATCCTAGATTCTCATGCTACCTTCAATAATAGTGACCCTCATATAGCATGGGTGCAAACTACAAAATATAAGACATTACATTATCACATCTTCAATGTAATGCCTTCTATGTTGATGTGCAATTGCTCATTTTCAATCCAAGGATATACTTGCAAGCATGTGCTCAAGTTGGACCTAATGAGAAAGATGACAACTTAGGTAATTATAGAGGATATAACCACAATGTATGGTGTTAATGAGAGCATCAACAACATTGATGTTGAGTACCATACAAGTTTTATTTCTACCCATACTATATGCATTGATAACTTTGAGGTGACTGTAGTTTTTGTAATATGTTTTCATTGCCCAGGTCAAAGACAATAGAGTTCAAATTGAAAATGAGGGGACGTTGGAGGTTTGCACACTGAAATGCATGATGTATCAGACATGGATATGCAAGGATCAAGATGTGCACTAAAAGGTGTTGCAACAAATATGGTGGTTGACACTGAAAACCTACTGAGGGGGGTTGATATTGTAAGTCTAGTAACTACTTGTAGTCATATGTTTTTCATCATTTTAGCATTTCTAACTAGATTATTTTCACTTTATGGATAGATCTTGTATATTTCTAGAGTTGATGATGTTGAGCCCCTGATATGCAAAGCATGAGAGATATTTGATAGATGTTGTGCAATGGATAGAAGCATATAAACTATGGCATTATTAAAAAATTTTATGGCAGAGGTTTACAATAAGGTTCAAAGTAGGGTGATATCAAATGGACAATACCCAATGCCTCATCCATTCCAAAAAGTGTAGGATATTTAAACCCTACCTTGAAGAATGTGGTAAAGATAGCCATTGTTTTAAATAAAAATTAAATTTATAAATATTATATAAACAAATAATGTTACTGATATTATATAAACAAAGAATATAATAGTTCTGAGGTTCATTTTGTTGGTTAGTAGCTTTAGTACCTTGTTCATGCTTAGAAGAGTCTCTTTAGTCCTCTTTTTACATCTACTTTTTACATCAACTACCTTTTGACTACTTTTGCGATGGTGGTCATCTTCAATTATAATATTTTTGTGTTGGTGGTCATCCTTTATCCCTTATTTGGAATATTCTTTTTACCCAAGCTCTCTATGATTCCCTCCTGTCAACACATAAATGCAAAGAAAGTACCCCTTAGGGGACTAGGATGAACTAAGATAATCAATTTAAAGAAAATATTACCCATTGGAGGATCAAAAAAGAATTTAAGTAATACCCAAAAATAATAATATAATGTACATCATCACCAACCACTCTTGTGGTAACATAACCATTACCATTATGAGAGTGTCCATACAAATGGAACAAAATATGTGTGTCATACTAGTATCTAAAAATCATAAATCACCTACAATAATCAAACAAAAATGTATTTTAGGATCACCAATTTAACCTCATGCCCATGTAATAGAGTCGATGATTAACTTAAGGAAAGTCCTCTAGGGCATGTAAACTATGTTAATAAATACTCTACTACTCTCTTGATCACATTTTCCCATGTTGGATATAACCCAAATGCACCTTAGATATGTAACAATATTTGGATATGGCCTAGGGAAGGTGGGAAAATTTATTGGATATAGATATTACAAAATTTGAATTGTATCCTATAAATATTTTTTTTAAAAGTGAAAAATATAAAAAAAAGAAATAAACCACTCATTGATTATAAAGAGGTGAATCACATTTCCTCTTAACATACACTACTGTTCATTGAAAACTTTTTTTGATAGACTTTTGGCATTGTGTTGGTAATTTTGAAGGGATTTGGAAGGTTTCTACAAATAATCCTTTGCCATGAGAATTCTCTTCTATTATGAATTGTTCCACTATGATAACTACTCAAGACAATAAAATACAAGATAACAATTTTGTGATCAATTTTACTTGCACATAAAGCACACAACATGGTAATCAAAACCCAATAAGTGTAGGGAAAAGGAAGACAAACACCAGGCCACTGACATTTAGTGTTGTAAGGAAACAATAATTTGAGTATAGCCTGTGTAATATAACATATATCTAAGCCATATCACACATTGTTCCATAGAAATTTTGCAATCCATGCATTTTCCATCGAGTTACCTAGAATGGGATCCAATCAGTCATTTATCTCGTGAGGTACCTTCACCAAGATCAAATAAATCATGTTCTTATAAGTCACGTAAATTGCAATTTAACCAATTATGAAATGAGTTACCTTGATAGGGAACTAGCCAATCATGTTCCTACTAACGATGTAGAGGTAAAGTGGAGAAATCACCAAATATTCCCTTAATTGGATCTAGTCTTGTTTGATAACTCATTCTATGTTATGTTCGTCCTTCAAGGTTCCATATTATCACAATATTTCCTTGGTTCTTAGGCTAGTGGCCTTATTCTTGATATAAATATCCATCATACATTTTAGATACACTTCTTGGACTCATTAGGCATCTATCATGTCACTAGCATCCACTACTGACTCATCTCTAATCAATGGTCTCTCCTTACCATCCAATTCTCTCTACTAGCTCTCCATTAGGTTTATTTCATAGGTTTCAAACATCAATCTTTGTGTTAAATCTTAGGAATGTGTCCTATTGTCATAAATTATCTCATATTACCCTATTTAACCTATATTGGATCCTTTTAGGTGTTCCATCCTAACTCATCATTCCATTTTATACCCTAAGTTGACAAAGATTACATAAGGCTTGTAGTCTTTTTTTGGATAAACCTCCTTACCTAAGACACTCCACATCTCACTTTGGAAAACTAAGTTCATATTATAGCACTATTTATCCTTATTTAACTCTATGCTCAATCCTAGAACCTAAAAACCCATGATAATGTGCTTTCTACTTCGAACATTCCCCAATCACGTCTTACATTAGGTCTTCAACCCTACAACCTTGAGTTTCCCTTATACCAGTATCCACACATGCCAAACGTCCAAATAACTATATGATTCACCTATGTAATGGTAATTACAAGTTTCTTGCAAAATTTGAGGTTTCAACTCCTTCATTAAGTACCTGAACCTATATTTTGCCAAGAAACCCTATGTAGGGTCTGTACTCAAGCTAAGGAGTCTAAAAATACAATATATTTTGTTTTATGTTATTTCAATCCATTCTATGATGTTATCAAGGTTTGTACCAATTATAATCAACTCTAAAAATATCTATTTATTCTCATCTAACCCTTATAAGCTTATATCCCACTATACATATAATTCTGAGTCTTTGAACCACTGTCTAACAGTCTTAGTAATCCTTTTTTATATTTCATGAATTTCAAGTTATTATCAGAGTTTAATTTCAACCTTGGGTATTTCCATACACTCTTTTACCTTACTAGTAGTCCATTCTCATTATTCAATCCTTGCCAATCTTCTAATCTGAGTACTTACATAGTTTTGGGTTATTTGACAGGGTTAAAATAGGGTTCTAGCCAACTAGTGTCATTCAAAGGTGCTATATCTCTTTAAAGAGCATTAATTAATCATTTAAACCTCATTACACATCTATTTTTATCTGTATATATAATTCACAAAATAATTTCATCTGATCCATTTTTTTATCACTCATAATGACTGTGAAAATAGGTTATTGAATTACACAAGCCTGTGACATGTTTTAAGGGTTATATTTATTTTCTAAAGGGTTCCAAATCCAAAGAATAATATCCAAACTATCCTCATTCTCTTGTCAATGATATAATACTCCTCCCTTATTCTTTGGCCCCAGACACACATTCCCCTCTTCTTATTTGATTATGAGCAATGTCTTATGACTATAAAACATAGCTCTTGTTATCCCATAATTGTGTATTGTATAATTATCCCAATATTTACCTTCAAATAAATAAGTCCATTGTTTAATCTAAATTTATCTCATCCAAAGAATATAAACTTACCACACAAGGATTTTCTCTCCACCAAACTCTTAGGTAATATTATAGGATCATACCTTGGTTTGTCATAAACTATGAATAGGGTATTCAAAAGGGAACTGGATCTTCAAGGATTTTCTCACTTTGAAATGTTTATTCAGCTATCCAAGAGTCTATATTAAAACAATGTGAATTCATATAAATAATAATCCATAAAGCTTGCAAAAGACATAACTCGATGCTCAACTTATCTATATTCATTGATTCAACATTTCATTATAACACAGTCCATCAATGAATTTGGTCACCTTTCTTGAGGGTTCTAAATAATTTTATCATTCTCACCTTTCCTCCCTCACCTTGGAGACATCCTCCTATCTCTCCTCTCTCTCCTCTACCCAAAAACTAACGTACAACTACATATGCAACCAATTTCAATGCTAGTTGCTTAGTAGTTATAAAGTAAAATCCTCTTTTCTTGATAACCCAACATATGGGTGAGGACTACATAACTAATACAATAGGAATACCATCAATGAATGATTGATCAAAGTAGGATAGTAGTATTTATTTTAATTTAGTATTTAACACAATGATTGACATTATTCTAGACAACCTTACTACAATAACTTATACAGAAATCAAAGTAGCATTAATCAAGGGTTAAAGCAAGTATAATAGTCAAACAATATTAATTTCTAAGTCAAATAAAGTGAAAGATTCAAACAGAATCAATGTTCAACTTAGCTCTTGAAAAAAATGTTAACAATCAAATATGTGCCTTGCAGTAGTCAACAATCAACAGAAGCAGTTTCATTCAAGCAATAGTGGCCTAACAATAGATGATTAGACAAATCAATATTGGGCTTTAACACTTTCCATGTTGAGAAAAAATGGATGTTTGGGTAAAAAATAAGAAGGTCCCTCACACACATTGACACTCAATTTTGACCAACATTTTACCTCCTATTGCCAACACTCAAAAATAGTGTTTTCTAGCTTGATGTTCTTGCATCACTTGACATGGTAGTTGACATGGTAGCTTGTTCTCTTCTATTTACTTGTTATTTACATGTATGTAGGTAGTTACAAACTACTTGATGCATGAAATTGCATTTCATTTACTTTCTCTTATGGATTTGACTACCACATTTCATTTACATTCTCTAATGCTTTTGAAGTTATATTAGTTTTTACCAAACTCCACAAAACATCTTATTATATTTATTAACTACATGTAAAATGATCAACTACAGTTTGTGAATTATTTTTTGGAAATTGTCGCTAATTAATTTTTGTAATTTTGTGGTATGTGGTATTAATAATACATGGGGAGTGTTGTCAAAATGTGAGAGGAATTTCATAAATTCATATGGAAAAAATCAAATGTATTGGAGGACCTAAATGTGGAACAACAAACATTACACGAAATGTCATGTGTGGTGACTAGTTCCATCAATTGGAGGGGGATTGGAAGCAAAAATAATTTCATGCAGCCAAATGGATTGTGATGAGTGAATGTTCTCCTGCATTACAACATTAAATATCCATCATACGACATT
Organism: Torreya grandis; assembly: GCA_037957365.1. Classification (NCBI taxonomy): domain Eukaryota; kingdom Viridiplantae; phylum Streptophyta; class Pinopsida; order Cupressales; family Taxaceae; genus Torreya; species Torreya grandis. The sequence continues at coordinate 11,267,957 of JARHVA010000015.1, forward strand.
CCAATGGCAAGTTATGAGTACACATCATTCATAGATAGGCTCGATCATGATTTATACATACAGTGGTCATATGAATGGCCATAGGATGATGCCATTTTGCCTGATGCCTAGGTTACTCTTAGTGCCATTCTAGCCTATTTGAGGACCTTCTTGGAGAAGTTCTTTCCAACAAAGGTGTCTAATGATCTGGATGTCTATGTGCATCCAGATCAAGTACAAAATATATTCATTGGTGTCAAACTACTATTTTGACTGCATTTTTAACTATATAGCATTTGAAATAACCTCTTTTAGGCCTCCAATATTTATCTAGCATAGCCATATGTAGCATTTTAGAAGAGATACATAATCTCACACAACACAAATTTTCTGCTCATCCATTTGGACTGAAGTATTTGAAGAACAAAACCATTATTGTTTTACATGCACATTATAGAGGATGAAAGAGATGGTGACTACAATCCATCGGATGATAGTGACAATTATGAAAGTGAATAGAATAATTTTATAAGAATATATTTCAATATTGATAAACAATGTTTAGTCTTGTAATTAGTTCTGCTTCAACATGTTTAATTTATTGCTAAAGAAATTACATATTTATTTGTGTATTACATATTGATTGCTAAAGAAAGTACATGTTTTTTTTGTCTATAATAGTGTTTGATGTTTTGATCATGTAATGTTTTGATGATCAAATGAATGAATAGAGAAATTATTTGGTGTTTTCATGTCCTTAAAAAGTATTGGATTCTTATGAATGAAATAATGTCTTTGACAGGCCCTTGAGGCCATGAATATGTTGATATTTGTGTTATGGACAAGACTATAAGATATAGTTTGGTAGGGAGTAGTGGGATGATATCTTTAAGTTATTCAAATAAAAATTGCATTTCATAATGTTCCTTGGAGGTATTAACATCATAGTGATCCTATAGTGATTGAGTTACAGCTCCAACTCTGTTTCCTATGAAAAAGAGGACTAAGTATGTGTTTCTTATGAGAAGAACAACTTGTAGACTAAGTAGAAACTAAAGAATACTAGTTATAAATATATTTCCCATTCTTTAAGGTTTTTGTAGATATTTAAGTGTTTGAAGTTGTGTAGAGTTCATAAACACAATTCACAATCTTGCAGACCACTGTGTGTTAAGACATAGTCTATAAAGAAGCAAGGGTAACCTTGAATAGGGGCATACAAAACCCTCAAATGGAATGAAATGGAAGGATAAGCCTATGTAAACCTTGGATAATTATTAAAGTGGTTTACAAGCCATTTGAATGACTTACAACATAATAGTTCTTTATAGTTGTGCATAGTTCTAATGGCAGGAGCCACAATCATTTTATTCTATGTAGTTGTCTTGATACTTCTCTTATGTATCTATGCCATTTTGTGTAGGGTCATATGCACATTTTATGCATCCATAAATATAAATAGTCTATAAATACACGATGAATGACTTTGTCAAAATTATAAAACTTTTGCCCTAGAATTTACCTTGACATTTGACTGGTGCAAAAACTAGGATTAAACACTGACTCCTTCACCCTTGTTCTGACTGCCTCCATTTGAGCTATCTCCCTCCACCTTGGATCTAGTAGTGAGTGAATGGTGAAGGACATCTATTTAGCCTTTAGGCATGGTATTACCCAGTTAACAGTATGGCCATATGATATTAAGTCAATGCTAAGAGGACATGATTATTAGGGTGATAGAGCATGATAATCCAACATTACCATGGAATTATCACATGCCATGTTGTGTCCATGCCACATGCCAAGTTGAGTGACACTTGCACAGTCATGGTTCACAGTTGGTGTGATGGTGATTATCAATTGGCAATGATGGTCATGGTGATGTGGTGGGGATGGTTGTTTAGTAGTTAGAATAAAGGTAGATGTTACCATAAAATTTAACTTGACTTAACTATGTTTAGTCATAAAATGGTGAAGACTAGTAGAGACACACCCCCTGACAACTGGTGATGAGCAATACACACCAAGAGTTAGCACATGTTAGTTAAGCTCTGCCAAAAAATCTAGTAAATAATCCTATACAACATGGAGCATACGCTTTAAAAAAAGGAAGAATTCAATAAAATCACCACATGTTCTCTCAACATATTAAAGAAAACTTTGAATTTTGATATGGTGGATTGAATAAGTTGGAAATTCTAGATTTTCAAATAAATTTTAGACCTATAGTAGTCAAGAATATTTTACAACTATGACCATTGCCTTCTTATCTTACTAATTAAAAAATTATAGATTCAAGAAAAAAAATTAAAGGCTATGATAGAACACCATTTTACATGGCATTAATTTTTATATTTCATCCGAAATCTTATACATTAGGCAAGGCCCTACAGATTCATCTCACAAAGAGATAAAATGACATATTCTAATTTAAACAATCTAGTTTTGAATAGTGGCATTTGGAGAGAGTGGTGGTATAGAGCAGTTTGGTAGTGTATGACACCATTTATGTCAACCAATAGTTAGGAGTTTCATTGACCATGTTGATGTTGTTGTTTCAACAAATTACCCATCATAAATCAAGGATTTTGCCTCTTTATGGATGCTTTGCAAGGGATGACCACCATAGGGATAAATATTATGAGACATTAAGCCCCTAAACCTGTCATCCTCCTCAAAACCTCCAAACATATTGGAAAGATGATTATTATCAGTATTAATATTACTACTAACCCCTCTAGTTGCCATGAAATGCATATGATCCTTTGTGTTACAAAATCAGTATATCTGAAGTAGTGAAGCATAAGAAGGTGCTAATTGAGCTATATGTTTGATGCTTAAAATGCTTCTCTCATGATTTTAATAAGAAATCTACTACAAACCAAACATATTTCTATTGGATAAACATGTTGACAACTTTTTAGATTGATGATGATGATGATGCCTGAGAAAATAATATGCCCTAGTTGGCCTTTCATATCTATACGATGATACATACACCATATGATTCTTCATAGATGTAGCTATCATTGCCATTATCATATCTTCCTACAATAACTTCTTCTAATTTTGAAATCTCAACCTTTGAAGCTATGCCACACCAAGGCCTCTCTATGGTTGCCTCTTCTACTCTGTGTCATTAATCTTCATCTTCTTCATTACCTTCATGCAATCCTTATTATCACCACATCCAGGGTTCAAACCTCTCGAAGCAACCTTTTCATCCAACAACATTAACATTTTTTCCATATCAAGTTATGTTCCTTTCTTTTCTTTAACTCAGCCCAAGAGCAACACTGCCACCATTATTTTTATTTTAGCTGTTTCAACTCAAGTAAAAATGAATTCCATTTCAAACAAGGATTTTAATAGACTCAAAAAGCCACTTTGTGCTTTAAACAGACTATAAATATGCATTTATCTCCATGTTTGGATAGGACATATATATAATGTATATGCATTATGGTTGTGTTTCTTTCTAGGAGTATGAGCCACTTCATGTCTATTTCCCGTGTGTAACAATTATATCATGAAATTGTCTTTCTTTGATTCCATCATGAGTTTCATTATACGTTGGTCGACACATATTTGATTTTACGTTATTATGAATTGACGGGAAGGGTAGAGGGAGACCCACATTTAGTTGGTTAGTATAATTTATGATTGGTTTTGGGGGCTTTATTTGGGAATTAAATGGCAAGGTTAAAATCTTCCAAAGGGGTAATAGATGACAAACATTTACTGTCACTTCGACAAGTCATGGATGGTCCCTTTCATTCTTCTAATTGGTTGTTGTGGGTTGTTTTGTTGGGATCCTCAAAACCACGTTTGGTCTTTGTTTATTGATCTAATCAATCTCCCATTAACCTTTAGTTAGGATAAATTGGAATTTTAGGAGGATGTTGTTTTAACTGAAAATAATTATTCTTATTAATTTATTTTTATTTTGAAATTAATTTTTTTCTAATTGTTATGATTGTCAATTTTTGTTACATATATTTACATAATTTGAATGATTATTTCTTGTACAATGTAAATACTTAATAAATTTCTCTTTGTAGTTTTTTGATTAGCCAATTGGCAATGGCAAAGCTGGTGCTGGGTTAGGCAAAGAAAAGTCAACAGGGGTTGTGTGAACAGCTCAATAGTTGTGGGGTCATTGCCATTCATACAATTTTTATATTATATAAGATAAGATTTATATATATTTGATATATTATATATTAATACATACTAGATATAATTGTAAAAAAAATATATACAATTCCTCTGGCTTTCTTTGTACCTTCGGGGTAATTGCTAGTATAATATAAGGGAATCAGACTCCAACATGATCACATGCAAGAAGTAAACACAACACTGTATTCTCCATTGTGGGGGTTAAAACAACACCATTTTCTACTCTCAAATGAAATTGTGGGAGTGAAGTGAAAATATTAAACACCTTCTTATGTAGGAGGGAAGGCAGGAAAGATTCACAAATTCCTTTTACATAGTATCAATTAACCATAGAAAAAAATGCAACACAATAATAATATAAGATAATATATTCCATTATTCTTACATACATCCCAGTTCCATTAAAAATTTCAAACATAAATTATTGTCTAATACAAATAATTTTTAATGGTATTTGAGTGTGCAATTAGATGAATTATTTATTTGAAGGAAATATTCCACGTGCATTTTACTATTATATATATTAATGCATTTGTGTGGAACATTTACATACTCAAACCAATAAATATATATATGTTTGTATTGATCATTTAATTTATTTTTTTAATTAAACATTCTTTTTATTATTAATTACAATAAAATTGTTATTTTTCCAAACATTGATTTTCCACTATGGATAATTTTTTTTTAGTCATATTTTGTCACTACATATTTATTGTGCAAATAAATTTATAATAAAAAAAAGTTAAGCATAAGGACCTATTCCAGACATTAAGGCACTTGAAAGAGATGAAGGTTTCAAGTACATAATAACATGAGGATAAAGTATAATATTTTTTGAAAATTTGAAACAAAGCATATGCATATACATCACAGTTTATAATCCCTTAAATAAAGGATGGACACAACCTTTTTTTATTTGCAAACACATGCAATTGGATATTTCATTAGAGTTGAGTGATAAATAGTCATAGTATTTACTATTGTCTTAATGTTTGATAATATAAATTTTCTAAATAATAGTTATTATTTTTAGAATAATTATACTAAAAAATATTTTTTGGTTGGTATTTCTTTTCTTATAATTAAAGAGTTAAGATTTTTTAAAATTATAATAAAACTGAAAGAAAAAAGTTAAACTCTTTATATATATAACTACAATTATTTTCATGCCAATTTGTTAGAGTGTACTTAAACTCTATATATCTAAATACAATTATATTGATGCCAATTTGTTAAAGTTTACATAAACTCTATATATCTAAATACAATTATTTTGATGCTAATTTTCTTGTTCATATTTATATTGTGAATCACAAAGATATAATATTTTTATATTTTTCTAATCTTCTCTTGTTAAAAGTTATACATAGATATTTTTTTAATATAGATTTTTATATTGTAAATCATGAAGGTATAATATTTTCATAGTTTTACAATCTTCTCTTATTAAAATTCATACATAAATATTTTTTTAATATGGCTTTCTATGAACATATAAAAATTATGAACACCATAAATAATATGAGATATATTTATATGCATATTTGTCTTGATAAAGAGAGTTTGCTTTAAATATTTTGTCCTTTTTATTTTTTTGGGATCGACATATTTATTTTATGATAAAATGGTCTTTACATCAAAATGTAATACATTTACTTATAAACATATAATTTAATTTAATTAGATGAAAAATAGTAAAATCAAACTTAATTATCATATAACTAAATTTAATTAGAAGTAAAATATTAAAATCAAACTTAATTATTATTTCATTTAAAAAGAATAAAATGATAAAGAGATGGTTTAGAGAATTATTTTGACTTTTGTGCAATCTGAAAACAATCGTCATAATATGAAAATAAAATCAGAGTTTTTGTGAGAAAATAATGAGAGCCAATTTTTTTTCACTAACCTAAAAACCTCCCTATAACCATACTCTCCACATTTATAGTAACCCAAATAATGGACTTGAAATTTATAACATACATTATATAGGAAAAATGTGATTTGATAAATGCACTAATCAAGTGATTCCCAAGATGTCACTTACAATTCTATATCTATGCATTGGTCTTTGAGAAATTAATCTTCTTATTAAAAATATAATAGAGAAGTTGAGTATGTAAAGGATAGATAAAAGGGTTTGTTTTAAGGATTGTGATATGGGTCACCAGACATTTTAATAAATATAAACTTATCAAGTCCCTCAATTGTGCACAATATTGGTCACATCATGTTAAATAAAATTTAATTGATATAAACAATTTAATGTAATGGAAATGTTTTTCTATAAATATATTAAATACCAATGAATATTTTATAAATGATTAATTTCTTCTAAAATGCAATGAATAATAAATGCTAGATGTTTATTAGAATTCTTTAGAATCCTGGATGCATTATCTATATACTTGCATTGATTATGTTTTCTCTTTATTATATGATGTCCTAAATACTTAATGTACCTATGTATTAATAGACCTATTGAATTCGTATTAAGACATGAATACAATGCCATGCTTTGGAATTTTTCCATAGAAAACATTTTTTTCCAGTTAAGGAAGTTAATAAATCATGTTATTTTTTGGCATGAAGATATTAATGTATGTTTTTCTTTCTCTAAAATATTAATGTTGCTCGAGTAGTGTTAAGTTTTAGATTCAAAAATAACACCAATAAGGTAACCTTATAATTTAAACAATTATGAGAGTCTCTAGTTCATTGAGATAATGCTTTTTGCACTATGAGCCACATGAGTCTACATATCCCCATTGGCTCTTCTCATATCACTTCTCCATGTTGATGGAACATATATTACAATCACAACCATTTTAAATTTCTATATCTTTGACTCCATACCTTCTCCTTTAACGATCACAAGATTAAGGTTGACCTACTAGTTTACATGAATTATTTCTTTGAAGGGAACATTCCATGTGCATTTTCCCATTATATACATTAGTGCACTTGTGTGGAACATTTACGCACTCAAAAAAATGAATGCGTATGTTTGTATTGATCAATTTTTTTTTTAGTTAGACATTCATTTTATTGATTATAAGAAAAGTATAAATTATTATTTCATCATCGATTGATCCTACTTAAGTAATTATGCCTTCTCTCAATCTATTTCCTTCTTATTATACACACTCTTCTCCCTTCTCGCTCAATTTCTATCTTAAAATAATCAAAATGAAGTGGGTACCTCCATATCTTCATGGTCAAATATCTACAAATGATATTGTAAAAATTTTAGCATCATTTTTCAATCATGTGTATATAATATGAATGGGTGCTATCTTACATATTTTTATTTTAGATATGACACTCATGACGATGAAAAATAGTATAGTCCCTTACACTCCCTTAAATAAAAGATGCATAAACATGGAATTGTATTTTCATGTCATTATAAAATATGAACAGAGAGTGTGATGCTCAATCCCTTTGACTCCATTAACTAAAATATGCCAAAGCTTGGAGTTGTATTTTCATGTCACTATAAAATATGAACAGAACAAAGAGTGTCATGATCAAGGTGAAGGGTTTGTGTGTGGTATGATTTAAACAAATGAGTGAATTTAGACAAGATTTGGATCTCAAAAATATTGAGATATTGATGATTGGTGTGCCTGTACTTCAATATTATAGGGAGATAGAATTGATTTAGGAAAAGAGTGGCATCAACTAGTGAACATAGACAAAATAACATATATTAATATGGAAGTGTGTGAGAATCCTTTGCCAAGGCAATGAAAGCTAGTTTAGTTAATCTTTGAGTTGGTTTCTATTGTGTGGGGGCCACACAGATGCGAGCCCCCTCTAACACAAACTATGATGTGCACTCTCCACAATGGGAGATGTTATGTAGAGCCCCTTTCAAAGTGTAATGAAAGTGCCCTCCCTAGGCCATTGGCCTTCCTGATCACTGATTGACCCCACCTAGGTAAGTATGATTTTGCTCATCGCATCTCCTCCATATTATAGCCTCTCTTCTCCCTTTCTACTACTCACGCTACGCATGTGGGATTGGCATGATCAATAACTCAACTCATCTTTATCTCTATTATTCCATCCACTTTGATTGAATAATTTGCAATTTAGAGATCATTACACTGACCTACAGACTTTGATGACATTTGTGGCTTTTCCTTTCTTAAAGCAACATAGAATAATTCTATCTCCAACAACAGATTAGTAATAATAATCATAATAATATGAAGGTTCTTCAACTTTTCAGCTATTAATTAACACTATCAACAATCATCTTGACATTACATTTGGAAAGTGCATTACAGAAAAATATACCAATCATGCAGTTTAAAAATTAGATGCTCTAATGAAGGTATCGGGTTTCAGTCCCACAAAATGTAAATAGAATTCTTACATATTTGATTTAGATAACGATCTTCACTATTAAAAAAAAAAGAGAGAAAGAAACTATAAGAGAAACAAGGATTTGTGCATTAATACGTAGCATTTTTGTGCCATATTCAATCCTTGATGTTACTATCCTTAGTCGATGCAACTACATAGAAGATGAAAATAGTCAAAATACAGAGTGAGTAAAGTTAAGATAGTTAGAGTAGCCTTGTGATGATTCCTGATCACTACCCTAATCCAGATTAGAATAGAAAACAAGATAGACTCTCTTTATCCCTTAATTACTTAGTACTTGTTGTATTTAATAAACATACCTAAATGATATATATTGTCAAAATATTACATTACATTGTTAAAATCAAAATGTGGGAATTTTAGGCATTATTGAAGGTTGGAGGGTACTGCTCTCATCTAATGGATCCAAGGGCACCCCAAAAGCATAATATAAGGGAGATATACATCCACTACATGGATTAATGTTTGGTGGACTACAGGCCCCATAGTTATGGGAAGATATATTGTTTTGTACAATGTGTCATTTTTTATTATAGTACCTTAGAGAAATCACTAATGATACATAGTGGAGGCTAAATCCATAAGGTGTTAAAAAAAAATGATGAAGAGTCTAAAAAAATGTAGAGGAAGTTGTGCCATGATTTCAAGGGCCAGGGTGAAATGATGAGTGGTTGAATATGGAGGCCTAGTAAATAAGTTGTGGCTTTTACTTTAAGGTATTAAAAGATCTAACAATATTGTAAGTCTCTTGTGTACGCCAAAAGTTTACTAAGATTATATTATATGATATTATTCAACAATCCAAAGTATCAAATGATATTGATCCCATTCAATTTCAATTACTTGTGGGACATATCTCCACATATTAACAACTTACATTATATTAGAGTGACATGTCAATGTAGACACTAAAAGCCAATAAGAGTTCAATAGATGCAATGGAAATAATTGGCTCCTTGATAGAAATGGTCAATAATGTTCCTGAACACCAATTTCTTATTAATAACCTTCTTACACCAACTCACTATTTCCTAGATTCAAAGATGGTATGTGATATTTCTAGGCCTGATTCCCCTAGGTACCATGACCTATACACCTAATTTCAAAATCATATCCTTTGTGCCGATTTATCTTGAAACCAATAGAAATCATTTATTAACATTGACTCATATTACACTTTATTCGGTGTCACTCTTTATCTTAAATGTTATGATTGGACTCATTTTCATTGTTTAAACTTGAGAGAATCTGATTTAGCACTAAAAACTGTGCATAGAGGGATTCATGGGGCCCACACTAGTGATATGTTCCTTGCCAAAAAACTCATTTGAATACATTATTATTGGTCCACAATGGAATCAAATACATGTAACTAAGTAAATAAATTCCTTTCTCATCAAAATCATGGTGATTTAATTCACGTTCATTCATGAATGCTTTAGTTGATCACAACTCCTTGGTTGTTTTTAGTGAGGGGCGTTGATCTCATAAGAAAGATAAACCCCATTTATTCAGATGGCAACAAACATATCTTAACTACCAATGAATATTTTACTACATGGGTTGAGTAAATCATTCTCACTTACGTAACCAGTAAGTAGATTTCCTAATTCATTCTAAATCACCTCATCTATGACAATGGAAATCCCTCTATCATTATATCTAATAATGGCAAGTCATTCTACAAATAAGGACATTAAATCCATTTTTACATAATCCATATTAAGTACATATGGTAAACTCCTTATTACCCTCAGGTAATGGTCAAGCTAAGGCATCTAATAAGACTATTATTAAAATTATCAAGAAGATTGTCATTGTTGGTCGTGATTAACACCTGTAATTATTCTCTGCATTATGGCTTATCGTACCATTATCCACACACCTAGAGGTGCATCACCTTATTACTTAATATTTAGCTCTGAAGCTATCCTTCCTATAGATATTGAGTTACTTTCCATGAAAATTTCATTGCATAATATCATTGATGATGAGGAGTATAGAGTAGCCAGGTTATAAGAGTTGGAGCTCTTAGATGAGAAATGGCTAGCCACATTGAACCATATTAAGGCCTATTAGAATCAGCTATTCTCTAGTTACAAGAAGTGTATTATTTCTATAGATTTTTAAGTTGTTGATTTAGTGTTTAAATAGAATCAGAAAAAGACCAAATGGACCGTGAAAAGAAAAAGAAGTTTGAGCCCCATTGGCAAGGCCCATCTATTATTACTACAAACTATGGCTTTGGAGCATACAAGTAGGCTAAGATAAATGGGTAGGAGTTCAATGAACCCATGAATATTATGCATGTCAAGGATTTTTATGCTTGATTTGATTGAACATGGTCTATGAGAGCCCTTGCCTAGGGGCACCCTTTTCACATCCTTTCAATTTCCCTTTCCTCTATTTTCTATTCTCAGATCAATTCTACTCCAAGTTCCTTCCACATCTTATTACCTTCCTAATCTTGATTATGACAAATAGGCAGAATAAGTGGATTCAAAGAGCATTTGATAAGGCATTTCACATTTGGTCATCATTGACATATCTTTGTAGATAGTGTAGTAGGGTACATTAGCACAATTTTCCTATTTGGTAGTTCCTTGAAAATTTTATTTTAGTTTCATCCAATTATTTTCCCCATTACCCTACCTTTTTGCTCTTATTATATTGTTGAGTGTTATTCCCTTTGCATCCTAATTTTTTGTTTGTTGCATGTATAATTGCAATCATTTTAACTATTGTTTGAATCCTTACCCAAGGTTTTTTTTTCCTTTTATAGATGGTTCTTTATATATTGTTTTAGACTTTCTTGTATATCCTACTTTTAGAATATTCATGTATATCTTATTCCAATAAACTTAAAAATATTGAAAATTAAAAAAAATCCTATAAATCAAAATATTTAGAAAAAAGCCTCACATCTCCAAAAGAGATATAAAGCCACAATATCCCTGTATCATTTGCCATCCTATTATCTAGTGAAGTTTCCTTCTAGTCCTATTATGGGTGGCAATACTTGAGTACGGTGTGAATAACTTTCCCTTTTTGTTTGAACACCTCACGGGTGGGAACCTCTTATCCAATCATGGTCATTTCAATAAACATCATCATTTATTCATTACACTCCCATTTCTAAGAGAACTACATCAATTTGAGGTTCACATGAACTATATACATAACACTTAGATACATAAGGTATATAAGGATAGCTCAACCACCATTATCACTCCTATCTTCATTCTTCAATTCACCACCTCATTGTGAATAATTTGATACTTTCACATTATGCACATTATGGACATGAGTAGGATAGAGAAATATGTGAGTGTCACACAAGTGAACACTAATCTTTAATTACTCTTTGTCCTTATTATCAACATCTTATTTCTTATTAATTTTCTTATGCTCTTACTATCTTGTGAGTTACTCTTGTCTTATGCTCTCATCATTTTATGAGTCATTTCCATATCTTGCTTCTTTAA